>RXID01015619.1:0-30278 GCA_005019695.1 Trichopus zeylanicus subsp. travancoricus | reverse complement strand
CTGCCACTACTACTCCTACAAATTATGCTACTACTACTACTACTAGTGCTACCATTTCTATTACTACTACTATGACTACTAGTACAAACGCTACTACAACTATTGCTATGTAAATTACTACTACAACAACTGTTGCTACTTCTGCTGCAACTGCTACTACTGCTACTATGTCTATGACTTGTACTTCTACTTTTGCTGCTTCTGCTTTAGCCACTACTATAATAACTACTGCTGCTGCTACTACTACTGCTACTACAACTGATATTAGTACTACTACTAATATTGCACTTGCAACTTCAACAACAACAACTACTACTACTACCACCACAATTGCTTCTCTGATTACTACTACCGCTATAACTACTACCGCTACTACTATTGCTGCTGCTACTATGACTACGACTACTATTACAGCTACTGCCACAACTGATGCTACAGCTATTGATATAACTACTACTGCTGCTGCTACAACAGCTATTACTGCTAAAACTACTACTACTGCTGCTGCTATTACTACTACTTCTGTTGCCACCACTACCACTGCTACTAATGTTACTGCTACAACAACCACAATTACTACTATGATTACTACTACTGTTACAACTACAACTTCTATTACTACTACTACTACAACAACAACTACTACTATTACTACTACTGCCCCAACTGCTATGGCTACTACTACTTTTTCTCCGACTACTGTTACTACTGCTACTACTAGTACTACTACTACTACTACTTCAACTATTGCTACAACAATTGCTCCTGCTGCTACTACTACAACTGCTACTGCATCTATCGCTACAACTATTGCTTCTACCATCATTGCTACTACTGCGACTACTATAATTGCAATGGCTACTATTCCTACAGTTTCTGCTACTACTACAACTATTACTACTAATACTGCAACATCTACTACTGCTGCTACTACTACTCCTACAACAACTTCTACTACTGCTACTATCACTGCTACATTACTACTATTACTACTGCTGCTACTACTTCTACTATTACTACTACAGCTACTACTACTCCTACTGCCAGTATTACTAATATTGCTACTGCTGCTACTACTCATACTGCTACTACCACTACAACTACTACAACAACTTCTACTACTACTGCTGTTACCACTCCTATGCCTCCTACAAATCCTATTACTTCTACTACTGCTACTTCTACTACTGCTGCTGCTGCTACTACTACTACTAACAACAACAACAACAACTACTACTACAACTTCTACTACTCCTACTACTAATCCTGCTACTACTACTACTACTACTAGAACTACTACTACTACTAGAACTACTACTACTCCTACAACTACTTTTACTACTACTTCTACTACTACTGCTACTACTACTACTACAACTACTACTACTACTCCTACCACTATCCCGAAAACTACTATTACTACTCCTACAACAACTATAACTACTACTACGACTATTGTTGCTACTCCTACTGCTACTAGCGCTCCTACTAGGGCAATTACTACAGCTACAAGTACAACAACTACTACTATCATAACGATTCCTCCTTCCACTACTGCTGCTGCTACCGCAACTACTATTGCTACTACAACTACTATTGCTACTACTCCTACTGCTATTACAACTGCTACATCCACTACTAGTATAATTACTGCTTGTATTGCTTTTACAAATACTCCCACTACTACTACCACTACTGCTACTCCGGCTACTACTGCTCTTACTACCCCTGCTACTACAACTGTAACTACTACTACTACTATGAATACCGCCACTACTACTACTACTACACTACTAAAACTACTAGTATGATAACTACTGTTGCTGCTGCTGCAACTGCTACTACAACTACTACAACTACCACTCCAACTATAGCTACTACTATAACTAATCCCACTACTACTATTATTGCTACTACGACTACTCTAACCACGACTACTACTACTATTAGTACTACTGCTGCTATTGCTACTACTACTCCTAATGCTACTAATATTGCTACTGATACTGTACTACTTTTGCTATTGGTACAATTGCAACTATCACGACTATTGCTACAACTACTATTACTACTGCTGCTACAACAACAACTAGAACAACTACTATTGCAACTACTACAACTACTACAATGGCTACTACTACTGCTACAACTACTATAATTAATACTATTGCTGTGACTCGTGCTACTACTACTACTACTATAACTACTAGTACCCGAACTACAGCTGCTATTGCAACAACAACAATTACTACAACAACTACTATTACTGCTACTACTACTATTCCTGCTGCTACTACTACCACTACTACTTCTACTACTACTACTCCTACTATAGCTACAACTACTACTACTACAAGAACAACTGCTACTACTCCTCCTAGTACTACCACTACTACACCTACTACTACTACTAGTACTCCTCCTCCTCCTCCTCCTCCTACTACTACTACTACTACAACAACTACTACTATTACTACTAGTACTACTACTACTCCTACCACTATCCCTACTACTACTACTGCTACTACTACTACTACTCCCAAACAACTATAACTACTACTACAACTACTGCTGCTACTCCAACTGCTACTAGTGCTTCTACTAGTAGAATTACTAGCGCTACAAATACAACAACAACTACTATCGTAACTATTCCTCCTTCCACTACTGCTACTACTGCTTCTACTATTACTACTACTCCTACTGCTATTACAACTGCTACATCCACTGCTAGTACAATTACTGCTTCTATTGTTATGACAAATATTGCCACTACTACCACCATTACTGCTACTCCCGCAAATACTACCACAACTGCTACTACTACTCCGACTACCTCTGCTACTACGACTGTAACCACTACTACTACTACTAATACCACTATTACCACTACTACCACACTATTACAACTATTAGTATGATAACTGCTGCTACAACTGCTACTACAAGTACTAAAATTACCACTCCTACTACAACTGCTACTACTACTTATACTACTACTTCTACCATTATTGCTACTACGACTACTCATTCCACCACTACTACTAGTTTTAGTACTACTGCTCCTATTGCTACTACTGTTGCTGCTACTATTACTATAACTATTGCTACCACGAGTACAACTACTGCTATAGCAACAACAACAACAACTGCTGCTACTACAGCTACTACTATTGCTACTACTACTGCTACTGTTACCACCACTACTACTAGCGCTACCACTACCGCTACTGCTACTACTGCTACCGCTATAGCTACGAATACTGCTACTACGAATACCACTCCTACTGCTACTACTACTACAAATACTACTACAAATGCTACTTTGATTGCTACTACACTACTACTACAACTCCTACTACTACTATTGCTACCACTACTTCTGCTACAGCTACTACTACAGCTAACACTACCCCTACAGCTACTATTTGTACTACAACTACTGCCACTACTACTGCGACTACTACTACTATTACAACTAATACTACTAGTACCAGTACTACTCCTCCTCCTACTACTACTGCTGCTACTTATGCTACTACTACTACTACTCCTACTGCTACTACCACACCTAATACTCTTACTATTACTACTACAACTGTTACTGCTATAGCTACTACTACTCTTACTGCTACTATTGCTACAGCGACTACTGCAACTACTGCCACTATTGCAACTAGTACTACTAGTAATAGTACTATTGCTCCTACTATGGCCGCTACTACTACTGCTACTACTACTATTACTTCTACTACTGCTACTATTACTACTCAAGCTAATACTACTACTACTGGTACTACTGTTAGTAATACTACTACTACTCCTACTGCTGCTACTTTGCCTACTGCTACAACTAAAAGTATTAGTACTACTACTACTACTACTACTACTAATGCTACTAATCCTACTACTACTCCTACAGCAACTACTACCCCTACTGCTGCTACAAATACTATTGCTACTACTCCAACTTCTGCTATTACTAGTAGTACTACTACTACTACTAGTTCTATTATTGTAAGTATTACTGCTACGACTACTGCTGCTCCTGCTACTACTACTGCTGCTCCTGCTACTACTTTTGCAAATGCTAATACTACTACTACTCATACTACTACTTTTGCTACTAATACTGCTATTACTTCTGCTCTTGCGACTATTGCTACTACTACAACTATGGTTATAACAACAACAATAACTACTACTACTACTACTACTACTACTGCAACTACGACAACAACTATTATGGCTACTACTATTGTTGCTACTTTTGTTACTACTACAACTACTAGTACTCCAACTACTACTGCAAATCCTATTGCTACTCCTACTGCAACTACTATTACTACTACTACTCCTATTGCTCCTGCTCCTGCTACTACTACAACAATAACAACAACTACTACTACCACTAATGATGCTGCTACTGCTGCTACTACTACTACTACTACTACTAGTAGTAGTAGTCGTAGTTGTAGTTGTAGTAATAATGGTTGTAGTAGTAGTAGTAATAGTAATAGTGGTACTACTACTATTACTACTACTGCTGCTATTGCTCCTGCTCCAGCTACTACTACAACAACAACAACAACTACTACTACCACTAATGCTGCTGCTGCTGCTACTACTACTACTACTACTACTACTACTACTATTGCTACTACTACTACTATTGATACTACAACAACAATAACAACAACTACTACTACTACAACTACAACAACAACAACAACAACAACTACTACTACTACTACTACTACTCCGACAACAACTACTACTAGGACTGCTACGCCTACTACTACAAGAACTCCTGCTGCAACAATTACTACTGCCACTGCTACTACAACTACTCCTACTTCTATTACACTTGCAACAGCTACTACTAGTCCTATTACTGCTACTATTGCAACTACAAATACTGCCGCTACTACTACCACTATTGCTGCTACTACTATTGGAAAAACTTGTGCTGCTACTGCTACTATTACATCTCCTACTACTTCTGCTACTATTACTACTACTACTACAATTACTATTGCTACAGCAACTACTACACCTACTGCTAATGCCACTACTACTACTCCTACGACTACTCCTACAACTACTTCTACTACTACTACTTCTACTACGCTGCTAAAACTACTAGTACGATCACTACTACTATTGCTGCTACAACTGCTACTAGTACTACTACAACGACCACTCCTACTATTTTTGCTACTATGACTACACTTACTGCCACCACCACTACTATTAGTACTACTGCTCTTGCTGCTACTATTATCGTAACTACTACTGCTATAATTACTACTAAGACAACTACTGGTACTACTACAACAACAACTACTATTGCTGCCACAACTTCCACTATTGCTACTGCTACAAATGCTACTACTACTGCTACTACAATTATTGATTCTGCTTCTGCTACTACTACGGGTACGGCTACCAATACTACTAATACTGATACCACTGCTACTACTATTACTATTGATAATATTACTTCTAATGCTACAACGACTGCTACTACTAGGACAACTACTAATACTACTCCTGCTACTAATACTATAATTGCTTGTACTAGGGCTAATAATACTTCTACTGCTGCTACTACTGCTATAACTGCTACTACTACTGCCACTACTCCTACTGCAACTATTATACAACAACTACTACTCGTACAAGTACTCCTCCTCCTCCTCCTCCTCCTCCTCATACTACTACTGCTATTACTACTACTATTATTGATAGTACTACAACTACTACTACTAGGACTGCTATTGCTACTGCTACTACTATTGCTACTACTATGACTGCTACTACTATTGCTACTGCTACTGCAACTATTGCTTATACTACTACTGCTGCTGCTCTTACTGCTACTATTATAACTGCAACTACTACTACAAGTACTACTCCTACTACTCCTACAACTACTCCTACTGCTACTACTACTTCTACTGCAAGTATTGCTACTATGACTACTGCAGCGAATACTACTACTACTGCTACTACGACTGCTTCTGCGATAGCTACAAGTACTACTGCTACTATTGCCACTGCAAATACTGCTAATGCTATAACTCCTACACTTACTACTACTGGTACTGCTACTGTTGCTACTGCTACTACTAATACTACTGCCACTACTACTACTACTGCTGTTGCTACAACTACTACTACAACTACAACTACAACTCCTCCTCCTCCTCCTCCTCCTACTACTACTAATACTACTACTGCTACTGCTACTACCACTATTACTACAATTACTACTACTACAACAACTAATGAGGCTGCTGCTACTACCAATACCGCTTCTATAGCTACTGCTGCTACTACTACTACAACTACTATTGCTGCTGCTGCTACTACTACTACTATTTCTGCTGCCTCTGCTGCTGTAGCTACTACTACAACTACTATTGCTACTTCTGCTGCTATGTCTATTGATACTACTGCTACTACTATTGGTACTGCAACAACTACTGCATCTACTATGACTACTGCAACTAGTACTACTATTACTACTAGAGCTGCTTCTGCTTCTGGTACTACTACAACTGTTGTTGCTGCTGCTACCACTACTGCTCCTACTGCTGTGACAACGAGTACAACAACTACTACTACTGCTTCTACTATTGCTTCCGCTTTTACTACTTGTACAACTACAATAATTGCTGCTACTACTACAGCAACAATAACTACTACTATTGCTGCTTCTTCTGCTACTATTACTACTACTACTGCTACTGCTACTATTACTGCTAAAACCGATACTGCTTCTACTTTAATTACTACAACTAGTATAATTACTACTGCTACTATGCCCGCTTTAGCTGCTACTACTTCCATTGCTGCTGCTACTGCTATTACTACTACTTCTCTTACAGCTACTACTACTGCTCCTACTGCTACTACGACTACTACAGCAGCAGCAACTACTACTACTACCACAACTGTAACTCCTGCCACTGCTATTACAACCACTACAACTACTACTACAACAACTACTACTAGTACTACAACTACTACTACTATTGTTGCGTCAACTGCTACAACTACTGTTGCTGCTACTATAGCTAGGGCCACTACTGCTCCGATTGATACTACTACTATAGCTACTACAATTGCTACTACTGTTGTTGCTACTACTACTACAACTACTTACAACAACTACAACTACTACTGCTACTACTACTGCTACAATTGCTACTTCTACTACTACTGCTACTAATGTTGCTATGATTACTACTACGACCACCACTACCACTGCGATAACTACTACTACAGCTAATACTAATACTACTACTACTTCTACAACTGCTGCAACTACTACTTCTAGTACTACTACTATTGCCGCTACTACTATTAGTACTACTATTTGTGCTACTGATGTTGCAACTACTACTACTACTACCACTATCACTGCTACAAGTGGTGCGACTACCACTACTACCATTTCTACTACTACTAGTACTACAACAACTACTACTATCACTGTGGCTACTACTTCTAGTACTACTGCAGTTACTACTACTACTACTACAACTACTGTTGCTGTTGTTGTTGCTACTACTCCTGCTACTGCTACTACGACTGCAACTACTACTACTGCTGCTTCTACTTGTACCATACCTTGTACTACTGCCACTACTTTTACTACTACTACCACTACTACTATTACTACTGCTGCCACTACTACTGCTACCACTTCGGCTACTACTACTACTACTACTACTACTACTAATTACTGACTACTACTACTACTATGACAACTATTACTACCACTACGGCTCCAACTCCTCCAACTACTACTACTACAATTGCTGCTGTTACTAAAGCTACTGCTGCTGCTACTATTGCTACTATTGATGCTACCACAACAACAATGACTACTACTCCTATAACTACTACTACAACTACTGCTACTGCCACTACTACTTCCACTATGACTAATTCTCTTACTACTACTAGAATTGCTACCACTATGACTACTACTACTACAGCAACTACTTACGCTACTACTACATAATATGGCTACTACTTTTACCACAACTACTACTATTATTGGTACCTCTACCACTACTACTGCTACTGCAACTACTAATAATACTTACTAACACTACTACATCTCCTACTGCTACTACTATTACTACTGCTCCTGTTACTACTACTGCTGCTACTGCTGCTACTACTATTTTTATTACTACTCCTACTACTACTACTACAACTACTAGCACTACTATTACTATTACTACTACTGCTGCTACTACCGCTACAACTAGTACTACTACTACAACTATGACCACTACTGCTATTGTTGCCTCTCCTACTAGTACTACTACTACCACGACTACTACCACTACTACTACAACTACTATTACTACTAATTCTAATACTCCTCCTACTACTACTACTACGACTACGACTATTGCTATACTACTACTCCTAATACTACTACTTCTAACGCTCCTACTACTTCTACTACAACTCCCACTACTCCTATTACTACTGCAGCTGCTACTACTTCTGCTACTCCTACTTCTGTTACTACTACTAGTTCTCCTAATACTCCTACTACTACTAGGAAAACTACTACTTCTGCTACAACAACAACTACTCCTCCTACTATTACTGTAACTACTACTACTACTTTTGCTGCTACTACTATTATTACCACTGCTACAACTACTACAATAGCTACTCCTCCTCCTCCTTCTCCTACTACTACTACTATGACTACTGCCAATACTACTACTATTGCTACTATTACTACTACGTCTAGTGCTACTACCGCAACCACTACTTCTTCTAATACTGCTAAACTTCAACTCCCAGTCCTATTACTATTCCTAAAACTACCACTTCGTCTACTTCTAATACTACTTCTACTTCTACTGCTACTACTTCCACTACTACTACTACTGCAACTACTACTACTGCTACTACTTCTGCTACTACTACTATGCCTACTACTCCTACCTGTGCAACTACTGCTATTGCTACTACACCCACTACTACAACTTCTACTACTACTACTACTACAACTACTACTCCTCCCCCTTCGACTACTTCTACTACTCCTACTCCTGTTACTACAACTAACACTACTCCTATTAGTACTACTACTACGACTACAACTCCTACTACTACTCCTATTCCAACTCCAACTCCTATCAGTTCTCCAACTAATACAATGACTACTACAACCACAACTACTACTGCTCCTACTACGACAACTGCTGCTACTACTACTGCCACTACTACTGCTATCGCTACTACTACTACTATTAATACAACTATCATTATTACTACTACAACTACTTTTACGACAACTACTGCTACTACTACTACTACAACTACTAACCCTATTACTACTACAACAACAACAACAACAACAACTACTACTACTACTACTATTATATCTACTACTATTAATACTACTACTACTACGATGAACTCGAAACCCAGAAGAGAGAATTCTTCGGTGATTCTTCTATATTTAGTTCTATGATATGCTTCCCATTTTATAAGGAAGCCTTACACCTAGCAGATGCGATAAGATCGCATCTGCCTTTACAAAAGCAGCTTTCCTAAAGCTACTTTACAAAAGTCTAAAGTTACTTTACAAAAGTCTCTTTTATAAAGTGGCTTTTCTAAAAGCTACTTTATAAAAGTAACTTTACTTTACACCATCAGGATACGATTTCCTTTGGACTGGGCCGGGCTGGTTATTCTTTGGACTGTCTGGTCCAAGCAACTTTGGACCCTTTGGGCTGGATTGTTGGGCCGCATGCTACCGCTTTCTTCTTGCGCAGGCTTTCTGCTGTGCTCAGAACATGAAGGCAGGCAGTCGTTGGGCTGCGTCAGTTGTGAGTTTGACTGCTGTTTCAAGCTGGACATCAATCTGGGTTACAACAGGATGCCACTGGGCCCAGAAGTTGTCCATGGTCTTGCGTCCTGCGCGCTTTGTGGCTTCGGATAGCTTCAGGGCATGGAGGTCCCGGAACTGTCGAACAGCCGTAAGTGCTTCCTGGGCACTTTGTCGTTCCAGCTGTTGAAGCCGCTGCCTGATGGCGTCGTAGGTATCGAGGGACATTGGAAGGCTCTGTAGGAGCTGCAGTTGTGATTCATATTGTAGCACAAGGCTTGGGCTTCCGCCAAGTGTTCCTCCGTTGCCTTCTGAGAGGGTGTCTGGTGTGCCTCCTGTAACCGGGTTGCTACGAGGCTGAGTCCTTCCAGAGTTTCGGGTGCAGGCCATCCTGAAATAACAAGTGAAGTAATTAAGCGGGAGAGAGTATCCGCCAGCTGGTTACCCTCTCCGCTGATGTGTTCAAATTGGATGGCGAGTCCCGTGCCAGTAATGTAGTCGGTGAAGGCGAGCCAGCGTACGCGGGAAGGCTTGTTGTTAGCTGACTTGTTGAAGAAGCTTATGATTGCTTGACAGTCTGTTCGAATAGTCAAGTCAGCCTTATCCAGGTAGTAAATCTTTAGTGCTTCCAGCGGATTCATGACGGCATAGAGTTCCGCATCAATGGTGGATTTGATTGGATGGAACCTGCCGCTAGCGTAGGCACATACCTTCTCCATGGACTTGGGGTCATACTTTTGGGGCTTCCATTTACAAATTCTGCCCCATCCCGTCATACAGCCGTCGGTCTCAAGGATCATATAGCTGGCTTCTGGAGGTAATTCGAGATCCGGCAGCTTTTGCACCAAGGCCTTGATTTTTGCGACTGAGTCCCAATCTTGGGAGTTCCAGCGCCTTTCTCCCGTAGGACTTGTCTTTGCATAGAGTGGCCCGAGTAGAGTCCCTAGATTAGGGATATAGCTTCGGGCGTAATTCAAGACCCCGAGCCAGGCTCGGAGGCCTTTCATGGTGGTCAGTTCCTGTTCCTGGAAGTTTGCAATCTTCTTGATAATGTGGGGCTGCAGCTTGATTCGCTGATTGCCGAGTACTGCCCCCAAGAATTCTACTTCCGAGACTGCTATCTTCATCTTTGTTGGGCTCAGGGTTAGCCCATTGGTTTGGCAGATCTGGAGCATGACCCTCAGATGTCGTTCATGCTCCGCTTCAGAGGAGGAGAAGACCAGAATGTCATCAATGTATACTGCAATAAAGTCTTCTGGCCCCTTGAAGCAACTGTCCATCTTCCGTTGGAATACGGCGGGTGCATTTTTCAGGCCAAATGGCATTACGAGCCATTCATAGAGGCCTTCTGGTACCCAGAATGCCGTCCATTCCACGGAGGCAAGATGCATAGCCACTTGATGAAAACCTGATTTCAGATCAAATTTTGAGTAAATGTGGCTTCTGCTTACCTTCCGTAAGATGGTGTTGATCCCAGGCAGGCTGTACTGATCCTTGTTGGTGAGATCCTTTAGGCGCCGATAGTTGAAGACCATCCGCTCCTTGCCTTTGATCTCCTGGCCCGTTCGGGAATCAACTGTTGTACCGGAATTCACAATGATTGCAGTGGTGCGATGCCGGCTTCTGCTGGGGCGAATAAGGCCAAGATTTAGTAGTGTTTTCACATGCTTTGCATACGTAGCCTTGGCTTGTGGTGTAATATGCCTTAAGGGCCGGTCTTCGATAGTGAAATCCGGGTTTTTGATATCCAGGTGGCAGAGCACCTGGGTCTTGGACCAATATTTCAGTGGGTCCTCACCAATGTATCCCTGGCGTTTGAGTTCTTCAAGCAGGGAGCCAACGCTGCTGGTGAAGCTCCGTGATGGCTGTTGGTCCGTTGCATACTGCACTAGCTCTTGTATCTAAATGTACTCATCCTCATCTAGGTCCAGCTCTTCAATAGCTGCTGCAGTCGGTACAGATGGGAGAGTATGAATTGTGGTTACGTTTTTGTAGAACGTAACCGTATTTCCTTCGATGCGGACGCCGCCTTGCATGGCGCGGATGAAGTTGCAGCCAAGGATCATCTGGATATCCTCCCCCAACTTCATCGGGAAGGCATATGTGTAAGGGATCCGAAAGCCGTTTTCCCCAATCATCATGCGTCCGAATTTAAGCTTTTTATTGGCCGAAGTGCGGGAGTTGATGCCACTGAAATGCACGAGGAAGGGGTTGTCCTCCAGGGCATTGGCAGGAGCCGTTCCTTGGTCAATGCAGCAAGTTGTAGCCCCTGTGTCGAGGATTGCATTGACTTCAAATGGCACTATACGGGGAATATCGAACTTCACCTTAATGTTGTAGAGCATATTCTTCGTCCGCCGGGGTGGTGTTGTCACCCTCATTTCAGCTGAGAGGAGCCGCTGAGTAGTGTCGACGAGAAGTACGTTAAGGTCGTCGGTATCCGCTGGCTCATCCTCCTGCTGCTTGAGTGCTCCTTTTGCCCATTGGAGCTTTTGGATTTCCTTTTGCAAATCACTTCGCTCGAGCACCATGCGGTCAAGCTCCATGGTGGTATTTTCGAGCTCTTTGTGCTTCAGCCTCCAGTTTTCAGACTCACGTTGCCAGTGGTGGCTTTCCTCTTGGGCAAGGAGGAGGCGTTGTTGAAGGGCCTCCTTCTCTTCACGGGCGAGAGTGAGCTGTTGTTGCAGCTGCCGCTTTTCCCTTTCACAAGTAGAAATGTAATTTTGTTGTTCAAGTAGTAAGTCATTGGGCTCATACCTTGGAAGGGATGTCTGGGCCACTGGAACTCTTTTGCTGAAGTAGTACCAGCTGCATCTGCCGCATACTGTCAGCTTACAGCTTGGGCAGTGCATACGGTAGCACTTTTGGGAGGGTGCCTGGCAGCAAGAGCATCTTTCGTAAGCGTCAGGCACATCTTGATGTAATTCCCAAGTGTGGCTACACTCGTACTGTTGCTGTGAAACTTTGACCATGGCGCGGTAGCCTCCTGTCGGGCCAATCCACCAGGTCCTGTCTTCTTCCCGAAACATGAAAATCTTTTCTTCCTGTAAGATTGCCGTGTCCTCCTCCCCTTCAGAAATGCTATAGATGGCATCGCTAGGGTCATCGCCTTCTTGAACGGACACAATTTCGCAATCGGCAGTAAGGTCAAGCTGCTCGAACATGGCGACGCGCTTGACATTCTGTCGCTCATTGGGGCATTCTCGGGCAAAATGCCCCTCTTCTCCGCAGAGAAAGCATCTACACCTCCTGTTGCGGATGAGGTGCTTCTTCTTCTCGATGCGGGCATGCGAAGGATGTGGCTTCCCTTTGTAGGTTGTCGACCGCCGAACGCCAACCTTTCGTTGGGGTCGCTGATAATACCCCGGGATTGGAATGTCGTGACAGAACGACAAATCCTTGAGGGCCCGGGTAAAGGCTGCCTCCTTGCATGCTTCTTCCAGGTACTTGTAAGTAAATAGGACTCGAGGATAAACTCCGATGGTATTACCTGGGTGTTTGGCTTCAAATGCTGCTTTGATTTTCTTGCCAATAGAGCCAGGCATCTTTGACCAGAGTTTCTCTGAGAGCTCCGGGCCAGTGAATAACCGGCCAGTCCGAGATGCTACCTGCATATAGTCATTAAGGAAAGGAACGATATCCCGTAAATTCTGGCAGGATAACCGTTCCAGATCCCTGTAGGCTTCTTCTTGCATTGTTGTTGAGCCTTGGTAGGGATCTTCCAGGGCGAATATGGTCCGAATCTGTGAGAGGATGTTCTGCGTACCGTCAGCACCATCTGCATGATCCAACAGGTGCTGGTATTCCATGGGGTAGGCCATCCTCCACTGGATCCAGGCGAGCTTTTCAGACTCCCCAAGCAAGTTCTCAATGAATTCAGTCTTTGTCCGAGGAATCTGTGAAACCCTGTAGAGCCACCGAATTTTTGGTGATGGACTCCCAACGCATGAAGACGTCGCTGAATTGCCCAATCTGGGGGGGCATAACAAAGATAGCCCCTGATTGCTGCTGGGCAGAAGGGAGGTTCCACCATTCTGAGGTATTCCTGGCTTTGAACCTCAGATTCTTGGGTTGGTAGTCGCCAAAGATTGGTCCTTGGCTTGGACCAGGCTCAGTAGGTCTCGCCGCTGGGGGGTAGTTAACAGGGCCCATGGTTGATTCCACTGGGGGCCTGTATTCGGAGACAATGGAAGAGGAGCAAAGCCGCTCCGTTGGCTTTGCTTGCTGAGGTGGTGCCGGTGGTGCCCGCTGGGGATACTCCATACCCCAGTCTTCTTCTTCTAAAGTGGCAACGAGTTCTGTTTCTCCATCTGTATTTCCCAAACAAGTATAATATTGCAAATACTCACATAATCATTGCAAATACTCACAATACTCATCTGGTTCATGTTCAGCATCAGAGTTGCCTTCTTGTTTGGTCAGACGCCACGTGGCTAGAAGGTGGGTGTTGTCACCAGTCCCTTCCTACAGAGGTTCCATGGACCGGAGTACAGAGGCCCCTGGGCGTGTATCTCCTGCATGGGTTCCGCAAGTTGGACTCTGGCTCTCCCGTCCTTTGGGTTGCCACGTAAGATGCCCGTTCGCTGGCTGTTGTTGGGCAAAGCGGCGTCGCCACTTCTTGGCTGGCATCACCTTTCGAGGAGCCGGATGCTGAGGCTGCTTGCATCCTGTTATGGCAGGCTGCTGTCCTGGTAGGTCATCTTCCAGATCGTCCCATCCTGTTGGTGTGGTTGGAAAGGGCGTGAAGAAGGACGAAGGAGCAGAATACTTGACATAATAGTCATATTTTCCGCTTGGTTCGCCCAAGGTGTCCCAAACTTCCTCCGTCGTCTCATCTGGAGCCTCTTCTTGAGTGAGGATGGCAACAATCTCATCCTCAGTGGTGTCAGGAATAGAGGCATGATGGTTGAAGCTGAGTGAGATCCTTCCATCTAGGAGTGTCGTACTGGACACTTCGGGGGGTGTCAGGATAGGCAGGATTTGAGGGGGCTTCAGGAGCCAGTTTATCCCACACAGCTGTGCCGTCGAGTGCCGTCGTCCAGGGAGGGCATGAACACCGTGACTTGCTAGATAGTCAGTGACTCCTGCGACTTCATATGCAAAGGCCACGTTTGGTGTGTTTGACAGCCTTCCGATCAGTCCTCGGGTAACGAGTAAGTTGGCCTCACCATGGTGCCATGTCTCATAGCCCCGAGTTAGAATGGAGATTTGAACATTCCTGCAAAAATCTCCAATAGTCATCATAATATCGGGGATAATGTAAACTAATTGGCTCCCCTGCGTGAGATCAACTTCCATGGTGGCAATTAGTGATTTATCACCCTGCCACCGATTGTCTCGGAACACGACAAGCGCCAGTGTTCCTTCTTCGTGTCGATGGAGCACCTGCAGGTGTACCTGCATAACACCAATGTGTATGAACTTCATACCGCTCTTTCTGAGCTGTTGGTAACTGTCATCTTGGATGAAGTTCCGGTCCACCTGTGCGTCTCCGACGCAACTGATGGACTCTTCCGAGCGGTGGATGTATACTCGGTGGTGCTCATCATCTGTTCTTGAATGGTAAAGGACTTCGGCAGGAGCTATAGCCGCGTGTTTTCGCATGGATTGGCGCAATTTCTCCTGCGGGTCCAGTTGCTGCTCTAAGACGTGTTGAGGGGCAGGTTGCCCCGTCAAGCGACGGACGATCCGTCGTGTTGCTTGCTGTGCAGTGTAGAGTCGTCGCTGATTTCGCCTATACCCCCGAATTTGGTCTTCGACCAGGGGCTGGGGCACTTTTTCCAACACGACTACTGCTGCCATTTAGCTTTGCTTGTTCCTCCTGCAAAATTAGCAAGGGGTCTTTAAAAATAAGGAGTCTCCCGCGTGGTTCGGGAGGCCTGGTTTTAGGGTGGAGGGACAGATTCTCTAGCTTTGTGAGTAAAGTTTCTGGGAGAATTGGACTGTCACTCTTTATTTTCTGCTTTCTAAGGAGCTGGATATCGGCTTGGATATCCCGTAGGGCTTCAGCAATTTGAACTAGAAGCTGGATTTGGGTATTATTTTGCTTTAGAAGGGCTATATTTTGAGCTGAAACACTCGTATAATCACTGGGTTTGATGAATCCAACTGCTGGGTGTTCTATGGGTTCAACAGCGTGTAAGGCTTCTTGGTATGAGGAGGTTATTTTGGCTGGAAGGAACGTGTTCATTCACCGGGAGGTGTATAACAATTGATGAAAGGTCTAGGTACTCTGGGTTCAGGGTGTGAGGTATATATCCTACCTTATCGAACAAGAGACGAGCACTCCGAGAACTTCAGACGCTCACCCTAGTATCTGTCATGCTCATCCGACTGGCAGCTACTACCTCTTGCAGATTTACGCGCACTGCGGCCTTTTGCAATTCAGACACCGTGATCGGCGTAAGAAATTCCTGAGTCTCCTTCTCACCAAGGCCACGAATAACTACTTCTCTCCCAATATCGACCTTGCGGTGGACTTATTAGGTCCAGCCTCTGTGCCACCCGAGGGGTCAATCCAGGATTTTTCGGCATGCTATGGTCTGGTTATCAACGGCCATAAGGTCAGAAACCATCACACACATCCCCGATGAGTACCTAGAAAGGGGTTTCTACTCAGCCATGGAAGGTGTTAAGCCAGGTAAGGAACTAGGCTCTGATACCAGATTGTGGAAATGAGCAACTAAGCTCTGATAGGTGGTGGAAGAGTTGCGGAAGTGTGAAGGTAGAAGAAAGGATGAACCCGAAACCCAGAAGAGAGAATACTTCGGTGATTCTTCTATATTCAGTTCTATGATATGCTCCCCATTTTATAGGGAAGCCTTACACCTAGCAGATGCGATAAGATCGCATCTGCCTTTACAAAAGCAGCTTTCCTAAAGCTACTTTATAAAAGCTAAAGCTGCTTTTCAAAAGCAGCTTTCCTAAAGCTACTTTACAAAAGTCTAAAGTTACTTTACAAAGGTTAGTTGGAGAAGTAGAAGTAGTAGTTGTAGTAGTTGTAAGAGAAGTAGCATTAGTAGTAGTTGAAGCAGAAGTAGCAGAAGCTGTAATAGTAGTAGTAATAGTAGTAGTAGTATCAGAAGTAACAGTAGTAGTAGTAGGACAATTAGTAGTAATAATAGCAGTACTACTACTAATAGTAGTTGTTGTTGTTGTCGTAGTTGAAGTTGTAGTAGTATTTATTGTAGCATCAGTAGCTGTAGTAGAAGTAGTAGTAGCAATAGTAGCAATAGAGGTAATATTAGCAGTAACAATAGTACTTGTAGTAGTAGTAGTAGTAGTAGTAGTAGTAGTAGTAGTAGTAGTAGTAGTAGTAGTAGTAGCTGTAGTAGTCTTTGTAAAAGTTTTTGTAATAATAGCGTTAGTAGTAGCAGTAGCAACGGAAGTAGTCGGAGTAGTGGAGATACTAGGAGTCGAAGAATAGCAACGTAGGCCTCGTGCGTAGTAGTACCGGCAACACAAACAACAGTTGTAGTAGTCGAGTACTTTTATAGAGATTAGTAGTAGCAATTAATGGCGGAGAGTAGTAAGTAGTAGTAGTAGTTATTAGTAGAAGTAGTAGTAGAAGGAGTAGCAGTAGTTGTGCTAGTAGAAGGAGTAGCAGTAGTTGTGCTAGTAGTAGTAGTAGTCGCGGTAGCAGTACTAGTAGCCGCAGCTACAGTAGCAGTAGTAGTAGCCGTGGTAGAAGCATAAATAGTTGCAATAGTAATAGCAGAAGTAGAGTAGTAGCAATTGTAGTATTAGTAGTAACAGCAATAGTAGCAATAGTAGTAGTAGTAGTGGTAGCCGTAGGAGATGTAGTAGCAGTAGTAGCAATTGTGTCTGTAGTAGCAGTAGTAGAAGAATTAGTAGTAGTAGCAGTTTTAGTAGTAGTAACTGTAGTATTAGTAGTAGTTGCAGTAGTAGTGGTGGTAGCAACTATAGTAGTAGTAGTAGTCGTGGTGGTAGTAGTAGTCGTAGCAATAATACTAGTAGCATTGGAACTTTACTACTACTAGTAGTAGTAATTGTGGTAGTAGCAGCAGTAGTAGTAGTAGTAGTAGAAGTATGGTTGTAGAAGTAGTAGTCGAAGTAATAGCAATGGAAGTATTAGTAGCAGCAGCAGCGGTAGTAATAGCAATAGTAGCAGCAGTAACAACAACAACAGCAGTAGTAGTAGTTGTAGCAGTAGTAGTCGTAGTAGTAGTAGTAGTATTAGTTGTAGTAGTAGTAGAAGAAGTAGAAGTAGAGGTAGTACTATTGGCATTAGAGCAGAAGTAGTAGTAGTAGTAGTAGCAGTAGTGGATGTTGTAGTAATAGCAGCGACAGTAGTAGTTGGCGAAGTATTAGTAGTAGTAGAAGTAGTAATAGTAGTAGTAGTAGTAGGAGTACGAGGAGGAGTAATAGGAGTAGTGGTAGTAGTTGAAGTTGTTGTAGTGGTGTAGTAGTTGTTGTTGTAGTAGTAGCAGTAGTTGTGGTGGTTGCAATAGTTCTAGTTGTTATAGTCATAGTAGAAGTAGCAGTAGCACTTGCAGTAGTAGAACTAGTAGAAGTAGAAGCAGTAATAGAAGCAGTAGAAGTAGAAGTCGTAGCGCTTGTAGCAGCAGTAGTAGTAGCAGTGGCAGTAGCCGTAGTATTCATAGCAGCAGTAGTTGTAGTAGTAGTACTAGTACTAGTAGTAGGAGTTGTAGTAATAGCAGTAATAGTAGTAGTAGTAGTAGAAGAAGTAGTAGTAGCTGTAGTAGTAGTGTCAGTAGCAATAGTAGCAATAGTAGTGGTAGCAGCAGTAGCCGTAGTAGGAACATTAGAAGTTGATGTACGAGTAGTGTTAGTAGTAGTAGTAGTAGTAGTAGTAGTAATAGTTGTAGTAGCAGTAGTAGTTATAGTAGGAGAAGTTGTCGTAGTAGTAGTTATAGTAGCAACAACAACAACAACAGTAGCAGTAGTTGTGAAAGTAGTAGAAGTAGTATTTGAAGTCGTAGTAATGGGAGTTGTAGTAATTGTAGTAGTAGCAGTTGTAGCAATAATAGTAGCAGTAGTAGTTGTAATATTAGTAGTAGCAGCTGTAGTAGTAGCATTAGTGGTGGTAGTAGCAATAGTTATAGCGCTATTAGTAGCAGTAGTAGTGGTAGTAATGGAAGTTGTAGCTGCACGAGCAATAGTAGTAGTTGTAGTACTAGAGCAGTAGTAGCAGTAGTATTTGTAATAGTGTTAGAAGTAGTTGAAGCAGTAGCCACGAAAGAAGTAGTAGTAGTAGTAGTAGTAGTAGCAGTAGTTGTTGTATCAACTGCAGCAGTAGCAGTTCTAGTAGTAGTAGTAGTAGGCGTACTAGTTGTAATAGTAGTAGTAGTATTAGTAGTAGAGTAGCGGTAGCAGTAGGAGTTGTAGTTCTAATAGTAGTTGCAGTATTAGTAGTAGAAATATTAGTTTTAGTAGCAGAAGAAGGAGTAGTAGTAGTAGCAGTAACAGCAGTAGTAATAGCTACAGTTGTAGTAGTCATAGCGGCAACAGCAGCTATAGTAGTCATAGTACGAGTGCTAGGACTTGTAGTAGTAGTAGGAGTATTTGAATTAGTAGTGGTAGTAGTAGCAGTAGAAGTAGTAGTAGCAGAAGAAGTACTAGTTGTGGAAGTAGAAGCAATAACAGTAGCAGTAGGAGTCATAATTTCAGTAGAAGTACTAGTATGAGTACCACTACTACTACTAGTAGTAGTAGTAGTAGTAAAAGTAGTATTAGAAGTAATAGTAGTAGTAGTAGAAGAAGTAATAGTAATAGTAGTACTAGTACTTGTACTAGTAGCAGAAGTAGTAGTAGTTGGAGTAGGAGTAGTTGTTGTAGCAGTAGTAGTAGTAGTAGTACCGATTGTACAAGAAATAGAAGTAGTGGTAGTGGCAATAGTAGCTGTAGTAGTTGTTGTACTAGTTGTTCTAGGGGTATTAATTGGTGTGGTAGTAGTAGTAGCAGTAGCAGAAGCTGTATGAGTAGTAGTAGTAGTACCAATAGCAGAACTGGTAGTAATAGAAATAGTAGGTGCAGTAGTTGTAGTTGCAGTAGTAGTAGTAGTAGTAGTAGTAGTAGTAGTAGTAGTAGAAATAGCAGTAATATTAGTATTTGTCGGTGTACTAGTAATAGTAGTAGTATTAGTAGTAGAAATATTGTAGAAGTAGTCGTAGTTATTGTTATTGTTGTAGTAATGGTAGTAGTAGTAGTAGTAGTAGCTGTAGTTGTAAAATTAGTATTAGTAGTTGTAACAGTAGGAGTAGTATTGGTAGTTGTAGTAGTAGTAGTAGCCGTAGTAGTAGTACAAGTTGGAGTAGGAGTAGTAGTACTATTAGGAGTAGTCGTAGTAGGAGTAGTAGTAGTAGCAGTTGTAGGAGTAGGGGGAGGGGTAGGAATAGTAGTAGTCCTAGTAGTAGTAGTAGTAGTAGTAGTTCTTGTTGAAGTAGTTTTAGTAGGAGTAGTAGTAGGAGTATTATTAGTTATAGTTGCAGTTGTAGTAGTAGTAGTAGTAGTAGAAGTAGTAGTAGCAGTTGTGATAGTAGTAGAAGCAGTAGTAGCAACAATAGTAGTAGTAGTAGAAGTGGGAGTTGTAGAGGTAGTAGTAGTAGGAGTAGTAGTAGAGGGAGGAGTAGGAGTAGTAGTAGTAGTAGTAGTAGTAATTATAGTTGTAGCAGTAGTTATTGTTGTTGTTGACATACTAGAAGCAATAGTAGGTGTAGGAGTATGAATAGTAGTTGTAGTAGTAGTAGTAGTGGTAGTAATAGTAGTAGTTGTAGTAGTAGTAGTAATTGTTGTTGTTGTTATAGTAGCAACAGTTGTAATAGTAATAGTAGTAGTAGTAGTATTAGTACTACTTGTTGTTGTTGTGGTGGTAGCAGTAGTAGTAGTAGTAATAGTGGTAGCAGTAGTAGTAGCAGGAGTAGTAGTAGTATTAGTTGTTGTTGCTGTCGTACTAGTGGTGGTGGTAGTAGTAGTAGTAGTTGCAACAATTGTTATTGTAGCAGCAGTAGCAGTAGTCATATTAGTAGTAGTATTAGTAGTAATAGTAGTAGTAAGAGTTGTAGTAGCAGCAGTTGCAGCAGTAGTAGTAACATTAGTATTAATCATAGTAGTAGTTGTTGTTGTCTTAGTAGTAGTAATTGGAGTAGTGGTAGTTGGAGTAATAGGAGTTGGAGTTGGAGTAGTACTAGCAGTAGTATTAGTGTTAGTAGAAGCGGTAGTAGCAGGAGTAGTAGTATTATCAGTTGTAGAAGTAAGAGTCGAAATAGTATTAGTCGTATTAGTAGTAGTAGTTGTTATTGTTCTAGGTGTAGTAGTAGCAGTATTAGTAGTAGGAGCAGAAGTAGTAGTAGGAGTGATAGCAGTAGTAGTAGTAGTAGTCGTAGTAGCTGTAATTGTAGTGCTATGATTATCAGTGGTAGCGGTTGGAGTAGTTGAACTAGTAGTTGTAGCAGTACTGGCAATACTAGTAGTAGTAATAGAGGTAGTTGTTAGAGTAGTAGTAGTACTAGTACTAGTAGTTGTAGTAGTAGTTGTTGTTGTAGTTGTTGCTGTAGTAGTAGTAGTAGTAGTAATAGTATTAGCAGTAGTTGTTGTTATTGTTGTAGTAGTAGTTGTATAGTAGTAGTAGTAGTAGGGGAAGTAGTAATTGCAGTAGTAGTAGTTGTAGGAGTAAGAGTTGTAGTTGTTGTAGTAGTTGTAGTAGTTGTAGTAGTAGTAGTGTAGTTGTAGTAGTTGTAGTAGTAGTAGTAGTAGTTGTAGTAGTTGGACTGTTAGCAGTAACAGTAGTAGGTGTAGTTGTAGAAGTAGTAGGGGTTGTTGTATAGTAATAGTAGTATTAGTTGTAGTAGCAGTAGTAGTTGAGTAGTAGAAATAATTGTAGTAGTACTAGTACTAGTAGCAGGACTAGTAGTAGTAGTACTCTTTGTAGTAGAGTTGTAGTAGGGGAAGCAACAATTATAGTCATAGTTGTTGTTGTAGTATTAGCAGCCATAGTATTACCTGTAGTAGGAGTAGTTGTAGCAAGAGTGGTAGTTGTAGCAGCAGTCGTAGTAGTACGAGAAGCTGTGGTAGTTGTTATTGTGGGAAAGGTAGTAGTAGTCGTAGTAGTTGTAATAGTTGTAGTTGTATTCGTAGCAGTCATTGGTTTAGAAGTAATAGTAGTAGCTGAACTTGTAGTAGTCGCAGAGGTGGCAGAACTTGTAGTTGTAGTAGTCGTGGTTGTTGTATCTACAGTAGTAGTAGCAGTAGCAGTAGTATCAGAAGCTGTAGTACTAATAGTAGTTGTCGTGGAAGAAGTAGCAGTAGTATCATTAGTAGTAGCAGAGATAGTTGTTGCAGAAGTGGTAGTAGTAGTAGTAGAAGAAGTAGTAGTAGTACCAGTAGTAGTAGAAGTAGTTGTTGTAGGTGTTGTAGCATTAATAGCAATAGTAGTATTAATAGCTGCAGTGGTAGTAGCAGTTGTAGCAGTAGTAGTATTAATGGCCGAAGTGGTTGTAGCAGTAGTAGCAGCAATAGTAGTACCAGTAGTAGTAGTAGTGGCCGCAACAACAGAAGTTGTAACTGTAGAAGTAGTGGTAGTGTTAACAATAGTAGTAGCAGAAGTAGTTGTACTATAAGTAGTAGCAACAACAGTACTAGTAGCAGTAGTAGTACACGTAGCAGTTGTAGCAGCAATAGTAGTAGTAGTAGTAGTAGTACTAGTAGTAGTAGTAGTAGTAGTAGCAGCTGCAGCAGCAAAGCAGTAATGGTGTAGTAGTAGTAGAAGTAGTAGTAGAAGTAGTAGTAGTAGAAGAAGTAGTAGTAATAGTATTTGTAACTGTAGTAGTTATAGTAGTAGTAAAATTATTAGTAGTAGTAGTAGTAGTAGTAGAAGTAGTAGAAGTAGTAATAGTAGTAGGAGTAGCAGTACTTATAGCAACCGAAGTAGTAGCTGTAGTAGCAGTAGTAATACAAGTAGTCGTTGGAGGAGTACTAACAGTACTAGTAGCTGTAGTAGTAGTAGCAATAGTTGTATTAGAAGAAGCAATAATAGCTTTAGTAGTAGGAATAGTTGTAGTTGGGGGCACTAGTTGCATTAGTAGCACTAGTCGCGGTAGGAGCAGTAGTGGTGGTAGTTGTGATGGAAGTAATAACAGTAGTTGTAGTAGTAGTTCTTACAGCAGCAGTAGTTGTAGTAGCAGCAGCAGTAGCAACAGCAGCAGCAGTAGTAGTAGTAGAAGTAGTAGTAGTAGTAGTTGTTGTTGTTGTTGTTGTAGCAGCAGCAGTAGTAGTCACAGTAGTAGTAAAATTTGTTGTGATAGTAGCAGTAGTAGTAGTAGTCATAGTAGAAGTAGTAGTAGTAGTAGTAGGAATAGTAATAGCAGAAGGAGTCGGAGTCGTACTAGTAGCAACAATAGTAGTAGGAGTAGCAGCTGCAGCAGTAGTAGTTGTTGTTGTAATAGGAGGAGAAATAGTAGCAGTAGCAGTCCTAGTAGTTGTAGTACTGATAGTAGTAGTAGTAGTTATAGTTATTTTAGTAGTAGTTATAGTAGTAGTAGTAGTAGTAGTAGCAGTTGTAGTGGTCCTAGTATTATTAGTAGTAGTCATAGTAGTAGTAGTAGCAAGAGTAGTAGTTGTAGAAGTAGTAGTAGCGGCAGAAGTAGTTGTAGTTTTTGTATTTGTGGTAGTACTAGTAGTAGTATCAGTAATAGAAGTAATAATAGTAGGATTAGCAGTTTTAGCAGTAGTAGTTGTTATTTTAGTAGGTGGAGAAGAAGTAGCAGTAGTAGTGCTAGTAGTTGTAATTGTAGTAGTAGTAGTTGTAGTTATAATAGTAGTAGTAGTTGTTATAGTAGTAGTATTAATAGTAGTAGCTCTAGTAATCGCAGTAGTGGTTGTAGTAGTTGTAGTAGTAGTGGTAGTAGTAATAGCTAGAGTAGTAGTTGTAGAAGTAGTGTTAGTAGCAACAATAGTTGTGGTAGTGGTATTTGTCGTAGTGCTAGTAGCAGTAGTAGTAATAGCAGTTGTAGGAGTAGTAGTAGATGATGTAGTAGTAGTAGTAGCGGTAGTAGTACTAATAACAATAGTAGTAGCAGTTGTGGAAGTAGTAGTAGTAGTGCTAGTAGTCGTATTAGCAGGAGCGTTAGTAGTAAAAATGGTAGTTTTAGTAGTAGTAGTAGTAGTAATAGTAATAGTAGTAGTAGTATTAATAGCATTAGTAGTAGCAGTAGCTATAGTAGTAGTAGTAGTAGTAGTAGTACCAGTAGTAATAGTAGTAGCAAGAGTAGCAGTAATAGTTGTAGTAGCAGCAGCAGTAGTAGTAGTAGTACAAGTAGTAATAGTAGTAGCAAGAGTAGCAATAATAGTAGTAGCAGTAGTAGTAGAAGTAATAGTTGTAGTAGTAGCAGCAGCAGTAGTAGTTGTAAGAGTAACGATTGTAGTTGTAGTAACACCAATAGCAACGGCAACACCAACAGAAGTAGTTGTAGCCGTAGTCGTAGATTTAGTTGTCGTCGTCGTAGTAGTAGTAGCAACAGTAGTAGCAGTAGCTGTAGTAGTAGAAGTAGTAGTAGTAGTTGTTGTTGTAGCAGTTGTTGTTGTTGTTGTATTTGTAGTAGTGGAGGTAATAATAGTAGTTGTATTAGTAACAATAGTAGCAATCGTAGTTGTAGTAGTAGTAGCAGTAGTAGTAGCAGTAGTTGTAGTCCCTGGAGCAGGAATAGTAGTAGTAGTATTGGTAGTATTAGTAGTAGCAATAGTAGCAGTAGTTGTTGCAGTAGTTGTAGCAGAAGTAGCAGTAGTGTATTAATAGCCGCAGTGGTAGTAGCAGTTGTAGCCTTAGTAGTATTAATAACCGAAGTGGTAGTAGCATTAGTAGCAGCAGTACTAGTACCAGTAGTAGTAGTAGTAGTAGCTGCAACAACTGTAGTAGTAACAGGAGTAGTAGTAGTAGCAGAAGTATTTATAGTATACATAGTAGCAACAACAGTACTAGTAGTTGTAGTAGTAGTAGTAGTTGTTGTTGTTGTTGTAGTAATAGTAGTAGGGAAGTAGTAATGGTGTAGTAGTAGAAGTAGAAGTAGTAGTAGTATTAGTAATTGTAGTCGTTGTAGTAGTAGTGGTACTAGTAGTAGTAGTTGTTGTAGAAGTAGTAGCAGGTGTAGCAGTACGTGTTGTAACCGAAGTGGTATCCGCAGTAGTAGTAATGATAGAAGTAGTAGTTGTATTAGCAGTAGCAGTGAAAGCAGCAACAGTAATAGGTTTAGTAGTTGTAATTGTTGTAGTTGGAGCACTAGTTGCATTAATAACAGTAGTAGCTATAGTAGCAGTAGTAGTTGCTGTTGTTGTGGAAGTAATAATAGTAGTAGTTGTTGTAGTTGCAGTACTAGTAGCAGTAGTAGTTGTTGTTGTTATTGTTGTAGTTGGAGTAACAGCAACGGTAGTTGTAGTAGTAGTAGTAGTAGCAGCTGCAGTAGTAGCAAATTTTGTTGTAATAGTAGTAGGAGTAGTAGTAGAAGAAGTAGAAGTAGTGGGAGTAGTAGCTGGAGTAGTAATAGCCGAAGGAGTAGGAGTAGTACTAGTAGCAACAGTAGTAGTAAGAGAAGTAATAGTAGTCGGAGTAGCAGTTGTAGGAGTAGTAGTTGTTATTATAGTCGGAGGAGAAGCAGTAGCAGTTGTAGTAGTAGTAGTAGTAGTAGTAGTAGTAGTAGTAGTAGTATTAGTGATAGTAGTGGTAGTTGTAGTTATAGCAGTAGTAGTAGCAGTTGAAGTAGTTGTACTAGCAACGGTGGTAGTAGTAGTAGTAGTCATAGTAGTACTAGTAGCAGGAGCAGTAGTTGTAGAAGTAGTGGTAGTAGCAACAGTAGTAGTAATAGTAGTATTTGTGGTTGTCATAGTAGTAACAGTAGTAATTGAACTAATAGTAGCAGGATTAGCAGTTGTAGCAGTAATAGTTATTATTGTAGTAGGAGGAGTAGTAGGAGTTGTGGTACTAATACTTGTAGTTGAAGTAGTAGTTGTAGTAGTAGTTATAGTAGTAGTAGTAGTAGCGGTAGTAGTACTAGTAACAATAATCCAAGCAGTGGTAGAAGTAGTAGTAGTACTAGTTCTAGTAGTCGTATTAACAGGAGCTGTAGTAGTAGAAATAATAGTTGTAGTTGCACTACTAGTAGTAGTAGTAGTAGCAATAGCAGTAGCTATAGTACTAGTAGTAGTAGTACTAGTAGTACTAATAGTAGTAGTTGTTGTTGTTGTTGTTGTTGTGGTAGCAATAGTAGTAATAGTAGTAATAGTAATAGTAGTAGTAGTAGTAGTAGGCATTGTAGTAGTAGGAGTAGTTGTAGTAGTAATAGTAGCCGTAATAGTAGTAGTAGTAATAGTTGGAGTAGTAGTAGTAGCAATAGTCATAGTAGTTGGTGTAGTAGTAATAGTAGTAGTCGCAGTAGTAGTATTAGTTGTAGTAATTATAGTAGTTGTTGTAGTGGCAGTGTTAGCAGTAGCATTTGTAGTAGTAGTGTACTAGTAGTAGCAGCTGTAGCAACAGGAGTAATAGTAGTAGTAGTCAAAATCATCATTGTAGCAGCAGTAATAGTAGTAGTAATAGGAGTAGCAGTAGTTGTAGCAGTCGGAGTAGTTGTACTAGTAGTAGTAGTAGTAGTAGTCACAGTAGCAGTAGCCACTGTTGTTGTATTAGTAGCAGTAGTTGTAGCAGTGGTAAAAATAGTATTTGTAGCACAAGTAGCATAAGTAGTAGTACTAGTAGTAGCAATAGTAGTAGTTGTTGTTGTAGTAGTAGTAGTAGCGGCTGCTGAATTACTAGTACTAATCATGCTCCTAATTATGCTACTATACTACTACTACTACTGCTACTGCTACTACTACCACTTGTCCTACTCCTATTACTACTGCTACCACCACTTCTACTACTAATGCTACTATTATTACTACTTCTACACCTATTCCAGCTCTTGCAACTACTACAACTCTTGCTCCCGCTACAGATACTCGTAATCCTATTGTTGTCACTGCTACTACTACAACTTCTGCTATTGCTACTGCTACTGATGTTGCTGCTACTTCTATAGCTACTCCTACTACTATGACTAATACTACTACAACTACTATTAGTCTTAGTACTACTTGTTTTACTACTACTACCACTACCACTACTACCATTACTACTACTACTACTACCGCGACTGCTGCTACTACTACTAATGCTACTACTACTCCATCTCCCCTTACTACTACTCCTACTACCAGTACTACCCCTACAACAACTACCACTCCAATTACGACTACAACAACTACCACTATTATTACTACTTCTGCTACTGGTACTACTACTATCACTACTACAACTACTACTACTATTACTCCAATTGCTACTGCTACTCCTCCTCCTACTACTGGTACTACTATTACTACTACTACAATTCTAACTACTACTACTACCCCGACTCCTAGTACAACTCATAACGCTCCTACTACTACTATAACTACTACTCCTACTACTACTAATAGTACTAACACTACTAATACAACAACAACAACTACTACTACTATTACTACCACTACTACTACTAGTAGTTCAACTACCACTACTACTACTATTACACAACCATTACTACTACTACTACTGCTACGATTTCTACCACTACTATCAATACTAGTAGAAGTAGTAGTTGTAGCAGTAGTGGTAGCCGTAGTGCTAGTAGTAGTTATTGTAGTAGTAGTGCAGTACTAGTAGTAGTAGTAGCAGCATCAACAGTAGTAGTAGTAGTTGTTGTTGTTGTTGTTATTGTTGTTGCTGTAGTAGTAGTGGTAGTTTTAGTATTAGTCAGAGTAGTAGTGGTAGTAATAGTAGTAGTAGAAGTAGTTGTCGTAGTCGTAGTAGTAGTGGTAGTTGTAGTAGTAGTAGTAGTATTAGTAGAAGTAGTAGTAGTAGCAATTGTAGTTGTCGTGTAGTAGGAGGAGTAGTAGTAGTTGTTGTAGCAGTAGTAGTAGTAGCAATAGTAGTAGTAATAGATGTAGTAGTAGTAGCAATAGTAGTTGTTGTAATAGTAGTGTAGTAGTATGTAGTATTAGTAGCAGCAGTTGTAGTACTAGTGGTTGTAGCAGGAGCAGTAGTAGCAGTAGTAGTTGTTGTAGTAGTAGCAATAGAAGTAGTGGCAGTCATAATCAAAGTAGTAGTAACAGCAGGAGTAGAAGCAGTAGTTATTGTTATCATTGCAGTAGTGGTTGAAGTTGTAGCAGTAGTTATTATTGTTGTTATCGTTGTTGTAGTAGTAATAGTAGTAGCAGTAGCAGTAGTTGGTGTAGCAGCGATAACAGTAGTGATAATAGTTATAGTAGTGGAAGTAATAGCAATAGTGGTAGTTGTAGAAGTTGTAGAAGTAGTAGTAGTAATTGTAGTTGGAGCAGTAGAATAGTAGTAACAGTAGTAGTCGTAGTAGTTGTAGTAGTTTTGTAGTAGTAGTAGTAGTAGTTACAATAGCAGGTGTAGTATTAGTACTAGCAGTAGCAATTATAGTAGTAGTAGTTGTAGTCATAGTAGTAATGGTATTGGTAGTGGTAGTAGTAGAAGTAGTTATCACACTAGTAGAATTGGTAGTAGTAGAAGTTGTAATATCGTAGGAATCGGTGTAGGAGTGGGAATAGTAGTGGGAGTAGCAATCGAAGTAGTAGCAGAAGTAGCAGAAATAATAGAAGTAGTAGGAGTAAGGGGAGTTGTAGTAGTAGTTGCAGTAGTAGTAGTAGCAGCAGTAGTGGTAATAGAAGTAGTAGTAGTAGTAGCAATAGTTGTTGTATGAGTACTAGTTGTAGTAGTAGCAGCAACGGTAGTAGTAGTATTAGTAGTGTAGTAGCAGTAGTATTAGTAGTAGTTGTAACTGTACCAATAGTAGTAGTTGTTGTTGTTGTATTAGTGGTAGTAGTAGCAGTCGCAATAGTAGTTGTAGTCGTTCTAGTAGCAGTCGTAGTAATAGTAGTTCGAGTAGCAGTTGGAGTAGCAGTGGAAGTAGTGGGAGTAGTAGTTGAAGTTGTGATTGCAACGGTAGAAGTAATAGTTGTAATAGTAGTACTAGTAGTAGCAGTGGCTGTAGCAGTAGTACTAAAAGTAGAAGTAGTAGCAGTAGCAGTGGTCAGAGAAGTCGTATTAGTAGGTGTAGCAATAGTATTAGTAGGGGTAGTAGTTATGGTAGGTGCAGTAGTACTAGTGGTAGTAGTAGCCGTAGTAGTAGTAGTAGAAGAAGAAGAAGAAGAAGAAGAAGAAGCAATAGTTGTAGTGGTAGTAGCAAAAGTAGTGGTCGCACTAATAGTAGTAATACTACTAATAGTAGTTGGAGTGGAACCTACTTAAGCAGCAGTAATAGTAGTAATAGTAGTAGTAGTGGTATTAGTAGTACTAGTAGTAGTAGTAGTAGAAGCAACAGTGGTAGCGGTAGTAGTAGAGGTAGTACTAGTATTTGTCATAATACTAGTTGGAGTAGGAGCAATAGTAGTAGTAGCAGCAGCAGCAGCAGTAGCAGTAGTAGCAATAATAACAACAGAAGCAACAGAAGTAGTACTAGTAGTCGTAGTAGTAGTTGTTGTAACTGTCACATTCGTAGTAGTCGTAGTAGTAGCAGTTGTAATACTTGTAGCAGAAGTAGTAGTAGCAATAACCGTCGAGTAGTAATGGCACTAGTAGTAAGAATAGTAAAAGTAGTAACAGCAGTAGTAGTTGGAGTAGTGGTAGGAATAAATCTAGGAGAAGAAGAAGTAGAAGTTGTTGTAGTAGCAGTAGGAGTATTAGTACGGGTAGCAGTAGCAGTAGCAGAAGGAGAATTAGTAGTGGCAGTAGTGCTAATCGTAGTAGCGCTGGTAGTACTAGTCGTAATAGTAGCAATAGAAGGAGTAGTAGTTGTCGTCGTAGTAGTAGTAGTAGTAGTCGTAGTAGTAGTAGAAGCCACGGTAGTAGTAGTAGTAGTAGTAGTAGTAGTAGTAGTAGTAATAGTAGTATAGTAGTAGTAGAGTACTAGGAGTATGAGTTGTTGTATTAATAGTAGTAGTAGTTGTACTACTAGTAGTAGTAGTTGTAGTTGTCATAGTAGAAATAGTAGTAGTAGTTGTAGTTGTAGTAGTCGAAATAGAAGTAGTAGTAGTAATAATAGTAGTGGTAGGAGTATTAGCAGAAGTAGGAGTGGTTGTAGTAATAATAGTAATAGTATGAGCATAAGTATTTGAAGTATTAGGAGTAGCTGTAATGGTAGTGGTTGTAGTAATAGTAGTAATAGTATGAGCATAAGTATTTGAAGTATTAGTAGTAGTAGTGGTAGTAGCATTAGTAGTAGTAGTAGGAGTAGGAGTAGTAGAATTAATAGTAGTAGTAGTAGTAGTCGCAGTAGTAGCAGCAGCAGTAGTAGTAGTAGTAGTAGTAGAGAGTAGTAGAGTAGCAGTAGTA
>RXID01015618.1:0-26364 GCA_005019695.1 Trichopus zeylanicus subsp. travancoricus | reverse complement strand
AGTAGTTGTAGTAGTAGTCGCAGTAGTCGCAATACTAATTGTAGTCATAGCAGTAGTAGCAATAGTAGCAAAAGTAGTAGTAGTAGTTGTAATAGTAGTTGTAGTAGTAGTTTTAATAGTAGTTGTTGTGGTAGCAGGAGTAGTAGTAGCCATAGTAGCAGTAGTACTACGCGTAGTAGTGGTAGCAGTAGCAGAAGTAGTAGCAACAACAGTAGCAGTAGTAGTTGTTCAAGTAGTAGTAGTATTAGTTGTTGTAGCAGCAGTAGTAGTAGTAGTAGTTGTAGCCACAATAGTAACAATAGCAGCAGAAGTAGTAGAAGTGGAAATAGAAGTATGAGTAGTAATTGTAGGAGTGGTAGTAGTGGTGTTTGCATCAGTAGTTATAGTAGTAGTAGTAGTAGGAGTAATAGCAGTAGTAGCAGTCATAGCAGTAGTTGGAGTAGTAGTACCATTAGAAGTAGTAGTCAGAGTAGGTGTTGTAGTGGCAATTGACGTAGTAGTAGTAGTCGTAGTAGCTGTAGTAGGGGTAGAAGTATTAGTTACAGTAATAGTAGTAGCAGTAGTAGTAGTAATAGTAGTAGCGCAGTAGATGTAGTAGTACAACAACTCCTGCTACTACTACAACTTCTACTACCCCTGCTACTACTACTACTTATCCTTCTTCTATGACTATCACTACTACGATAACTACTGTTACTACTGCTACTGCTACAACTAATATTTCTGCTACAACAACTACTACTACAATAACTACTACTGAAAATTGTGCTACAGCTACTACTACTGCTACTAATACTAATACTATTACAACTACTACCACTACTATAACTACAACTCTTGCTATACAACTATTACTATTGCTACTATTTCTCCTACTTCTACTGTGACTTACTACTACTCCTGCTACAACTACAACTATGAATTTTTTCACTAATGATACTCCTACTGCAACTACAATTGCTACTCGTACTACTGTTTCTCCTGCTCCTTCTACTACTCCTACTATTGTTGCTATTAGTACTGCTACTACTATTGCTACAATTACTACTACAACTGCTACTCCTTAGATGCTACTGCTACTAGTACAGCTCGTACTGCAACTATAGATACTATTACTACTACTAGTATGATTACTACTGCTGCTACTACTATTACTACTTCTCATACTACTACTATTACCGCTACAATGACTAATGCTACTGCTATTACTACTGCTACTACTGCTGCTGCTGCTGCTGCTACAACACTACTACCACAACTACAACTACTGCTACAATTGTTGTAGCTACTGCTAGTTCTACTGCTAATACTACTGCTAGTACTGCTACTACTGCTACTACTACTACTACTACTACTACTACTACTACTACTACTACTACTACTGGTACTACTGTTGCTTCTACTCCTCCTTATAGTGCTACTATTGCTAATACCACTACTACTTTTGCTATAACTACTACTAGTACTACTTCTCCTACAACAACAACAACTAATACTAGTACTACTGCAACAACTACTGCTACTCCTACAACTGCTACCGTAGCTACCACTGTTGCTACTAGTACTGCTACTACTCTACCTCTCCTCCAACTCCTACAACTGCCACTAGGCTGCTATTGCTTCTATTACTACTACTATTGCTACTGTTGCTGCTGCTACTACTTCTACTACAACTTGTACTACTACTACAACTACCATCACTAGTTCTACTTCCCTTGCTACAACTACTGCTACAACTACTGCTACTGCTACTTTTGCTAAGACTACTACTACCACTAGTACTGCTGTTGCTACTACTGCTAATACTTCTACTACTACAACAACTACTGCTACTCCTGCTACAACTACTGCAATAGCTACTATTGCTACCACTGCTGCTTCTCATACTACAACTCCTACTACTACTTCTGCTACTGCTGTTACAAATACTGCTTCAACTATGACTACTACTACTACCACTATTACAGCTATTACTGCTGCTACCACTACTACCACTACAACAGCTGCTCCTACTCCTAATACTACTTCTACTACAACAATTACTACTACTACTTCTGCTACTACTATAGCAGCTACCATTACAGCTACATCCGCTTCTACTACCACTGCTACTACTACTACTACTGTTGTTGCTATTGCTGCTACTGCTGCTGCTACTACTATTGCTGCTATTGTTACCACTACCGCTACTACTGTTCTACATCCACTCGTACCACTACTACTACTTCTACTACTACTACTACCACTGCTACTGCTTCTGCTATGACTACTACTAGTACAATAGCTACTACTATTGTTGCAACTACTATTGCTATGAATGCTGCTATGACTACTACTACTACTACTAATGCAACTTCTATTACTACTACTTCTGTTACTACTAGTACTTCTACTACTATTACTGCTGTTGCTGCTGCTGCTGCTACTACTACTACTACTACAAGTAGAACTGCTACTACTACTGCTACTGCTACTCCTACTGGTACTACTGCTACTAGTGCTACTATTACTGGCACCACTACAACTACTAAAACTACTGGTACTACTACTACTACTACTACTACATCTGCTACTACTGTTGCTACTACTACTATTACTACGGATGCTGCAGTTGTACCACTAGTAGTAGTAGTACTACTACTACTACTACTATGGCTATTACTAATGTTACTACTACCATTAATACCACTGCTGCTACCACTACTACTACTGCCACTATTGCGGCTTCTACTACTACTACTACTACTACTATAACTGCAACAACTGCTATAGCTGCTGCGGCTACTACTATTACTACTACTGCTACTACCATGACTGTCCTTGCTGCTACTGCTGATATTACTTCTACTACAACTATAACTACTATTACTATAACTTGTAATGCTACTGCTACAGCCAATACAACTGATATTTCTCCAACTTCTATGACTATTGCTACAACTAGAACTACTATTACAATTATAACTCCTATAACAACTACTACTACTACAACTCCTACTATGGCAACTACTACTACTGCTACTATTACTGCAGCTACTAATACTACCATTACGGCTGCTAATACTATTACTACTGATCATCCTAGTACTGCTATAGCTACTGCTACAACTACTTCTACTACTACTGCTAGTAGTATAGCTAGTACTACTGCTACTACTACTAATAGTACTACGAATGCTCCAACTACTATTACTACTACTATAATTTGTTCTACTCCAACAGCTAGTATTACTACTACAACTCCTGCTGCTACTACTACTACTATTATTATTTTTACTAGTGATACTCCTGCTTGTACTCCTACAACTACTACTTCTGCTACAGCAAATGCAACTGCTACTCCTAGTACTACTGCCACTACAACTACTACTACTCCAGCGGCAATTGCTACTACTACGACTACTACTACTATTGCCACTAGTAGTATTGCTTCTACTACTAATACTAACACCACCACTACGCCTACTACTACCGCTTCAATTTCTAGTGATACACCTACTACGAATACTCTAGCTACTACTACTACTCCAACCACTACTGCTACTATTACTACTACTTCTGCTGCTATTTCTGCTGCTGCTGCGGCTACAGCTACTACTGTTACTACTACTGCTGCTGCTGCTGCTACTACTACTACTCCTACTACAACTACTACTAATACTACTACTACTGCTGCTGCTGCTGCTGCTGCAACAACTACTGCTACTACTGCGAACTTGTACGAACTACTCCGACTACTACATTACTACTACTGGTAATCTCTACCAAACTCCGACTTCTACTCCATACTACTACGACAACATAATACTACGACGCTGCTGATTAGGACTACTACTACTACCACTTCCGCTACAACTATTGCTACTACTACTACTACTACTACTACTACTACTACTACTACTACTACTACTACTACTACTACTACTACTACTACTACTACTACTACAGCTACTACTGCTAAAGTGCTACTACTACTACTACTTCTCCTACTGCAACTATAGTTACTACTACTATTACTACAACTACTAGTACTGCTACTACTACTACTCCTACTACTACTACTATTACTGCTACAACGGCTAACGCTACCTCTACTACCACTGCTACTACTACTACTACTACTACTGCTACTACTATTGCTGCTACGACACTACCACTACAACTACTGCTGCTGCTACAATTGTTGTAGTTACTGCTTCTTCTACTGCTAGTACTATTACTAGTACTCCTACTACTACTGCTGCTGCTGCTACTACAACTTCTACTACTACTGATAGTACTACTACTACTACTACTACTACTACATCTACTACTTTTGCTACTACTGCTAGTACTAGTGCTAATACTACAACAACTACTAGTAGTAGTAGTTGCAGTAGTAGTAGTAGTAGTAGTAGTAGTAGCGGTAGTATTAGTAGTAGTAGTAGTTGGTGTCCTTGTTGTTATAGTAGTAGAAGTTTTAGGAGTACTAGCAGTCGTAGTGGTAGAAGTAGTATTAGTGGTAGTAGCATTAGTAGCAGAAATAATATTAGCAGTAGCAGACCATGTGGTAGTAGTAGTAGTAGGAGTAGTAGTAGAATTAGGAGTAGTACTAGTAGTTAGAGTAGTTGCAATAGCAGTAGTTGTAGTATTAGTAACGGTAGTAGTAGTAGCAGTAGTATTAGTAGTTGCCATTGTAATAGTAGTAGCAGCTGCAACAAAAGTTCTATTTGTTGTAGTAGTCATAGTTGAAGTAGCATTATCTTTTGAACTAGAAGTAGAAGTGGTTATAGGAGTTGTAGTAGAAGTATTAGGAGGAGGAGTAGTAGTAGTAGTAGTAGGAGGAGGAGGAGGAGGAGGAGTAGTAGTAGTAGCAGTATTAGTAGTAGTAGTAGTAGCAGTTGTAGTAGCAGCAATGGAAGTAGTAGTAGAAGAAGTAGTAGTAGATGTAGTAGTGGTAGCAATAGTAGTTGAATGCGAAGTAATAGTAGTAGTAGTAGTAGTAGCAGTAATAGTAGGAGTAATAGTATTAGAAGTTGTTATAGTAGCAGTATTCGTGGTAGAAGTAGTTGTAGTTGTAACAGTAGTAGTTATTGTTATAGTGGTTGTAGCAATAGAAGTATCCATAGTAGTAATAGTAGTAGTAGAAGCAATAGTAGCAGTGGTAGTAGTAGCAGTAGTAGTGGCAGTATTAGTAATAGTAGTATTAGTAGTAGTTGTAGTAGTAGTAGTAGTCGTAGCACTAGCAGTAGTAGTAACAGTAGAAGTTGTTTGTACTAGTAGTGTTAGTAGCAGTAGCAGCAGTAGTAGTAGCAAGAGAAGTAATCGCAGGACTAAAAGCAGTAGCAGTAGTAGTAGTAGTAGCGACAACAACAACAAAAGTAGAAGTGCTAGTAGTTGTAGTTCTAGTAGTGATAGAAATAGTAGTAGTAGTAGCTGAAGTTGTAGTAGCTATATTAGTAGTATCAGTAATCGTAGAACTACTAGTAGTAGTAGGAGAAGTTGACTTGTAGTAGTAGTTGTAGTAGTGGTAGTGGCAGAAGTAATAGAAGTAGTAGCGCTATAGTGGTTGTAGTAGGAGAAGTAGCAATATTAGTAGTAGTAGCAGCAGTGGTAGCAGTCGTACTAGTATTAGTTGTAGTAGTAATAGTAGTAGCATCAGTAGCAGTAGTAGCAGTAGTAGCAGTAATAGTAGTAGTACTAGTTGTAATTATAGTTGTAGAAGTAGTTGTAGCAATTGTAGTTGTACCACTAGTTGTAGCAGGAGACAAACTAGTAGAGGTAGTAGTAATAGTAGTAGTAGCAGGAGAAGTAGTAGTAGTAGTTGTTGTTGTAGTAGTAGGAACAGTAGTATTAGAAGTAGTAGTGGTAGTAATACTAGTAGTGGTAGCACCAGGAGTAGTGGTTGGAGAAGTAGTAGTAATAATAGTAGTACTAGTAGTAGTCGTAGCAGTAGAAGTAGTAGTAGTAGTAGCAGCAACAGCACTAGAAGTAGCAGCAGTAGCAATAGTAGCGGTAGTAGTGGTAGTAGTAGTAGTAGTAGCAATGGTAGTGGTGGTAGTCGTAGTACTACTAGTAGTAGTGGTAGTCACAGTAGGTGTGGCAATAGTCATAGTAGCAGCAGTAGTAGTAGTGGTAGTAGTATTAGGAGTACAAGTACTATTAGTAGCATTGGCAGCAGCAGTAGTAGTAGTAGTAGAAGCAGCGGTAATAACAACAATAGAAGTAGTACTAGTACCAGTCACGGTAGCGGTAGCAGTATTAGTAGCTGTAGTATGTGAAGTAACAGTAGTATTAGCATAAGCAAGAGTTGGAGTATATGTAGTAGTAGTAGCATTAGTAAGAACAGCAGCAGCAGAAGTAGCAGTACCAGTACCAGTAGTAGTAGTAGTAGTCATAGTAGTAGTAATAGTAGTAGTAGTAGTATTAAGAGTAGCACTAACAAAAATAGTGGTAGCAGTTACAACAGCAGTAGTATTAGTACTTGCTGTAGCAGCAGCGGCAACAGCGGTAGTACTATTGTTGTAGTAATAGTGGCAAAAGTAGCAGTAGCAGTTGTACTAGTAGTAGTAGCATTAGTAGCTGTAGTAGCAACAGTAGTTGTAGGAGCACTAGTTATTGCAGTAGTGGTAGTTATTGTAGCAGCCATAGCAGTAGTTGTAGTAACAGTAGCAGTGGTAGCAGCAGTAGAATTAGTTGTAGTTGTAGTAGTAGTAGAGGTAGTACTCGTAGCATATGCACGGTAGTAGTAGTAGGAGTAGTATTAGTAGTAGTAGTTGTTGTTGTTGTAGTAGTTGTAGTAGTAGCGGTTGTAGTGATAGTAGTAGAAGTAGTAGACATGGAAGTAGTAGTAGATGTAGTAGTAGTAGTAGTAGTAGTAGAAGGAGGAGTGTTAGTATTAGTAGTAGTAGTGGTGGTTGTTGTGTTAGTATTGTTAGTAATAGTAGTTGGAGTAGTAGTAGTAGCAATTGTACTAGTAGTAGAGGTAGTAGTAGTAGTAGTAGAAGTAGTAGTAGTAGTAGTAGTTGTTGTTGTAGTAGTTGTTGTTATTGTTGTTGTTGTTGTAGTTGTAGTAGTAGTAGTTATCGTTGTTGTTGTAGTAGTACGAGTGGTAGCAGTAGCAGCAGTAGTTGTAATAGGAGTTGGTGTAGGAGTAGTAGTAGTTGGACTAGGTGTAGTAGCGACAGTAGGAGTGGTAGTAGAAGTAGGAGTTATAGTAGTAGTAGGAGTAGTAGAAGTAGTAATATTAGCAGTAGTAGGAGTAGGAGTAGGAGTAGTAGCAGCAGTAGTGGTTGTGGTAGTAGCAGTTGTAGTAGTAGTAGTGTTAGTATTAGTTGCAGTATTACCAGAGTAGTAGGGGTTGTAGTAGTAGCAATTGTTCTAGTAGTAGAAAAAGTAGTAGTAGTAGTAGTAGTTTTAGTAGCAGTTGTAGTAGTAGTAGTAGTTGTAGTAGTAGTAGTTGTAGTAGTGGTAGGAGTTTGAGTAGGGGTAGTTGTAGGGGGAGTAGTTGCAATAGGCGTTGGAGTAGGAGTAGTAGTTGCAGTAGTAGGAGTTGTAGCAGTAGCAGTAGTAATTGTAGTAGTAGTATAAATAGTAATAGTAATTATAGAAGTAGTAGTAGTCGGAGTTGTAGTTGTTGGAGAAGTGGTAGCAGCACCAGTAGTAGTGTAGCAGCAGTCAGAGTGGGAGTTTGAGTAGGAATAGTAGTAGTCGAAATAGTAGTAGTAGTACAGAGTAGTAGTAGTAGCAGTAGTAGTAGGAGTTGGAATAGTAGTAGACGTACTAGTAGTAGTAGTAATAGTAGTCATTGTAGTAGTTGATCTGATAGTAGCAGTAGTAGGAGTAGTAGTACCAGTAGTAGTGGTAATATTAGTAGTAGCATTAGTGTTAGTAGTAGTAGTAATAGTAGTACTAGTTGTAGTAGTTGCAGTATTAGGAGTTGTAGTAGGAGTTGTAGGAGGAGTTGTAGTTGCTGGAGTAGTGGTAGTAGCATTGCTTATAATTGTAGCAGCAGTAGGAGTAGTAGTGGGAGTTGTAGTTGTTGTAGTAGTGGTAGCTGTAGTAGCAGTAGTTGTAGTAGCAGTAGGAGTCGGAGTAGTAGGAATAGTAGTAGTAGTCGCAGTAGGAGTTGTAGGAGTAACGAGTAATATTTGTAGTAGTAGTAGTAGTATTTGTTGGAATAGTAGTAGACGTAGTAGTAGTAGTAATAGTAGTAATAGTAATAGTCGTAGTAGTAATTATTTTTGTAGCAGTAGCAGTGGGAGTAGTAGTAGCAATAGTTGTAGTAATATTAGTAGTAGTCATAGTGGTGGTAGTAGTAGTAGTAGTTGTAGTAGTTGTTGTAGTAGGAGTTGTGGTAGGTGTAGTAGTAGGAGTTGCAGTTGTTGTAGTGATAGCAACAGTACTAGTAGCTATAGTAGCATTAGGAGTTGGAATAGGAGTAGGAATAATTATAGTGGTAGTAGTAGCAGGAGTAGTTGTAGCAGCAGCAGTAGGAGTAGGAGATGAAATAGTGGCAGAGGTAGTAGTACAAGTAGTAGTAATAGTAGCAGTATTAGAAATATTAGAAGTCGTAATTGTAGTAGTTCTTGTAGTTGTAGTAGTAGGAGTAGTAGTAATATTTGTAGTAGCAGTAGCAGTAGTAGGAGCAGCAGCAGCAGTAGCAGCAGTAGTAGTAGTACTAATAATAGTAGTAGTAGTAGTAGTGGTAGTAGTAGCACTAGCAATAATAGTAGTCATAGTAGTTACAGTTGTAGTTGTAGTAGGAATTGGAATAGCATTAGCAGTAGTACTAGTTATAGTGGTAGTGGTAGTAGTAGTGGGAGCAGTAGTTGTAATTGGAGTTGGAGTAGTAGTAGTAGCATTAGAAGTGGTAGTAGTAGTACTAGTAGTAATAGTAGTCATAGTAGTTGTAGTTGTAGTAGTAGTAGGAATTGGAATAGGATTAGCAGTAGTAGTAGTTATAGTGGTAGTCGTAGTACTAGTAGGAGTGGTAGTCGTAATTGGAGTTGGAGTAGTAGTAGTAGCATTAGAAGTGGTAGTAGTAGACTAGTAGTAGTAGGAGCAGAAATAGCAGCTGTAGTGGTAGTACTTGTCGTAGCAGTAGCAGCAGGATTAGTAGTAGTAGCCGCAGCAGCAGCAGCAGCAGCAGCAGCAGTAGTAGCAGTAGTAGTAGGAGTGTTTGGAGTAGTAGTAGTAGTAGGAGGAGGAGGAGTTAAAGTAGTAATAGTAGTAGTAGTAGTAGGAATCTTAGGATTAGTAGTCGTACTAGTAGCAGTAGCAGTAATAGTAGTAGTAGGAGTAGTAGTGGTAGTCGGTCTAGGAGTAGGAGTAGTATTAGGAGTAGTAGTAGTAGGGTTAGTGTTAATAGTAGTAGTACCTATAGTAGGAGTAGTAGTTATAGCAATTACACTAGTACTAGACGTAGTAGTAGTAGTAGTAGTAATAGTTATAGTAGTAGTAGTAGTAGTAGAAGTAGTAGTAGTAGCACTAGGAGCCATAGCAGAAGTAACAATAGTAGTAGTAGTAGTAGTAGTAGAAGTCGAAGTAGTAGTCATAGTAGTAGTAGAAGTAGCAGGGTAAGTAGTAATAATAGTACTACTAGTAGTAGTGGGAGTAGTAGGAGTAGCAGGGTTAGTGTTAGTAGTAGTTGTATGTGCAGTAGGATTAGTAGTTATGGCAATTGCACTAGTAGTAGAAGTAGTAGTAGTAGTAGTAGTACTAATATAGTTGTCGCAGTCGTAGGCGCAGCAGCATCAACTGTAGCAGTAGTAGTAGTACTAGTAGGAGGAGTAGCAGTTATTGCAATAGTAGTAGTAGTAGGAGTGTTTGGGGTAGTAGTATTAGTATGAGTAGTAGTCGTAATAGTAGAAGTAGTAGCAGTAGCAGTAGCAGTAGTAGTGGTAAAAGTAGTAGTGGTCGTAGTAGTTGGTACTAGTATTAGTACGAGTAGTAGTAGTAATAAAGTAGTGGTAGTTGCAGCTACTGTAATAGCGGTAGTAGTAGCAGCAACAATAGTAGCAGCAGTAGCAGTTGTAGAATTAGTAGTAGTAGTAGCAGTTGCAGTAGTAGAGGTAGTAGTAGTAGTAGTAGTAGTAGTAGTACTTGTAGTTGTAGTAGTGGTAGTAGCAGTAGTAGTAGCAGTAGTAGTATATTTAGTAGGAGTAGTAGTTGTACCAGTAGTAGCAGCAATTGTAATAGTAACTGAAGTAGTAGCAGTAGTACTAATAGCAGTTGTAGTTGCTCCAGCAGCAGTAGTTGTTGTAGTAGTAGTAGCAGAAGTAGTAGTCGTAGTAGTAGCAGCAGTAGTAATAGTAACATTAGTAGTAGTATCGGCTGTAGTAGTACTAGTAGACACATAGTAGTAGTAGAAGCTATTGTTGTTATAGTTATAGTAGTAGTAGCAGCAGTAGTTGTTGTTGTAGTTATAGTAGCAACAGTTCTTGTTGCCGTAGTAGTAATTGTAGCAGCAGTGGTAGCAGTAGTAGTACTACTACCCCTACTCTTAATGTTACTTCTTCAATTGCTAGTACTTCTGCTGCTACTATTACTAGGACTACTACTACTTTTACTATTACTGCAACTACTTCTGCTGCTACTGCTACTCCAGATATACCTACCACAACTACTACTATTTCTAATAGTAATACTAAGATTACTACTACTACTACTATTATTTCAACTACTATTACTACTATTCCTACTACTATTACCACTACTTCTACTAGTATTGCTATTGCCGCAAATTCTGATACTACTACTGCTACGATTACTAATACTGCAACAATTATTGCTACTACTACTGCTACGACTGCTGCTACGACTGCCACTATGGCTACAAGTGTGGCTACTACTTCTACTACAACTACAAGTACTACTGCAACTACAACTCTAACTACTGCTACTACTACTACTATTAATACTGCTGTTAGTACTACTACTACTACTACTAGAACTACTACTACTACCAATACTATTATTAGTGAAACTACTACTACAACTCCTCTAGCTACAACAATTCCTACTATTACTGTTAGCACTGTTGCTAGTACTACTGTTACTACTTATGCTGCTACTTCTTCAGCTACTCCTACAACAACAACAACAACAACAACAACTACTACTACTACTACTAACTACAACTACTGCTGTTGCTATTAGTAGTATTGCTACTCCTCCTACTACTAATACAACAACTACTTCTACTACAACTACTACTACTATTGCTGTTACTACTACTACTATTACTGCCACTGCTGCTACTACTGCCACTGCTGCTATACAATTGCAACAACTGCTGCTATTTCTACTACTACTAATACTACTATTGCTACTACTACTACTGCTGTTACTATCGCTTCTGCTACTACTGCTACTACTAGAACCCTTACTACTACTACTATTGCTACTATTGCTACTATTGCTGCTATGGCTACAACTACTACAGTGAATACTGCTACTTCTGCTACAACTGCTACCACAACTAGTACTTTTTATTATTGCTACAATTACCACTACTACTACTAGTGCTATTGCTGTTGCTGCCGCTACCACTGCTGCTGCTGCCGCTACTACTGCTACTGCAACTATAATTAATTCTACTGCTCCTACTACTGCTACTTCTACTATTACTACTAATTCAACTATCGCTATTGTAACTACTTTTACTTTACTACTATTATTAGTACAACTACTATTACTACTACTACTACAACTATTATTATTACTACTATTACTACCACTATTATTTCTCTAAATTCTATTACCGCTACTACCGCTTCTACTTCCGCGACGACTGCTACAACTACTACCATTACTAATAGTCCTACTACTATTACTACTACTGCGACTTCTACTACTACTACAACTATTTCTACAACCTCTACTATTACTGCTACTACTACTGCAACTTCTCCTATAATAACAAGTTCTACTATTTCTCCTACTACCACAAGTCATACTACTACTTCTGCTACTACTACTGCTACTACTAATACAACTGCTACTACTACTGTTCCTGTCGAAACTAGTAATACTATTGCTACTACTACTACTTCTACTGCTGCTACTACTACTATTACTATTGCTACTACTACTGCTACTACTGTTACTACTGCTACTATCACAACAACAACAACTACTACTACTAGAACTATTAGTATTACTACTACAGCTACGGCAACTCCTACTACTACTACTACTTCTGCTACTACTAATGCTACTACTACTACTACTGCTACTACTGCTACTACTAGTTCTACTATTTCTTCGACCACTGCTACTACTACTCTTGCTACTACAGCAAGGACTGCTACTACTACTACTGATATGACGGTTGTTGTTGTTGCTAATACTACTATAACCACCACCACCACTACAACTATTACTACTCATGCTACTGCTACTACTACGAATACTACTGCAACTACTATTACTTCTGCTACTACTACCACTACTACAACTATCACTACCACTATTGGTACTACTACTGCTAGTACTATTGTTGTTATTACTACTTTTGCTACTCTTGTTGTTACTACAACTGCTGTGACTACTGCTACTATTGCTACTACTACTTCTAGTACAATAACTGTTGTTGCTGCGACTATTACTAATCCTATTGCTACTACTACGACTCCAACTACGGCCACTACTTCTACTACTCCAACCACTACTGCTACTACTACTACTACTACTATTGCTGCTACTATTTCTACTGCTACTACTACTACTCCTACTACTACTAATGCCGCTATTGATCCCTGAACTGCTACTAGTAGTACTACTACTGCTTGTATAATAGCCTCCACTAATAAGACACTGCTACTTTGGCGACTACAACTGCTACTGTTACTACTACAAATGCTACTATTACTTTTACTTCTAGTGTGACTATTATTACTACTCTTGCTACAACTGGTATTACTACTACTACCACTGCTATGATTGCCTCTGTGACTACTACTATGGCTACGATTGTTGTTGCTACTTCTACTACAACTATGACAACTACTGCAACTACTACTACTACCACCACTGCTGCTACTACAATTACCGCTACTAATGCCATTATTACTTCTACTTCTACTACTACTACTATTCCTACCACTACTGCTGCTACTATTACTGCCACTACTACTGCTACGTCTACTCTAGCAACAACTACTAAGGCTACAATTGCTGCTGCTACTTCTACTACTACTACAACAACGACTGCTACTTCTACTACTACTACTGCTAGAACTATTACTACTACTACTACGACAACTGCTACTACAATAGTTACTACTACTATTGCTACTATGACTGCTGCTACTACAGCTACTGCTACTACAACAACAACTACAACTGCTGCTACTACTTCTACTTCTACTATTGCTACTGCTGCTACTACTACTACAACTGTTAAGGCTCCTACTACTGTCATTGCTACTACTACTACTGCTACTAAAGCAGCTACTAGTGCCAGTACTACACAAACTACTGCTCCTACAACTGCAACTTCTACTACTACTACTACTGCTATTGCTACTACTGTTGCTGCTTATACTACTAATACTACTAAAACATTAACTACTGCTATTTCTGCTGCTCCTGCTACCACTACCACTGCTACTACAGGTTCCACTACTACTACTACTACTACTAATACTAATACCAATACTTTTGCTACTGCTTCTTCTGCAACAACAATTACTCTTGCTCGTGTTGCTGCTACAATAACGACTACTACTACTACAACCACTTCTACCAGTTCTGCTACTACTATGACTACTAGTACTACTGCTACTCCGATTACTAATACCACTACTACTATAACTACAATTTTTACCACTACTCTGATTATGACCAGCACTACTCCAGCTACTACTACAACTACTTTTGATACTACTACCATAACTACCTCTACTACTACTACTATTGCTCCTACTGCTACTAACTATAGCTGCGGCTACTATTGCTACTACAGCTATTGTTGCTACGACGACTACTACTATAACGAATACTACTACTACTGCTACTACCACTGTTGCTGCTGCAGCTACTACAGCGACTGCTACTACAAATACTTCTACTGCTGCTAAAACTTCTACTGCTACTACTGTTACTACTACTTGTATTACTACTGCTATTGCGGCTACTACTACTGCTACTACTACTACTACTATTACTACAATTGGTACTACTAATATTACTACTACTATTACTACTATTGCTACGACTACTACTTCTAATACTTATATTATTACTACTACTAATACTACAACTACTATTACTATTACTTTTACTACTATTACTACTATTTCTACTAATACTACTTTTACTTGTACTAGTACCTCTACTACTACCACTAGCGCTATAACAACTGTTATGACGACCACCACCACCATGACTACTACTACTACTACTACTACTACTACTGCTGCTGCTGCTCCTCCTGCTGCAACTACTAATATTGCTTCTACTACTACTACTGCTACGGCTGCTACTACTACTTCTACTACTGCTGCTATTACTACTACTACCACTGCTATTACTGCTGTTGTTGCTACTACTAATACTACTACTACTTCTGCTACTACTGCTACTACTACTACAACAACAACAACAACTACTCCTATCGCTACAACTGCTACTAGCAGTACCACTTCTACAACTACTTCTACTACAACAACTACTGCTACCACTACTTCGCCTACAACTACAACTGTTACTGCTACTGCTAGCACCACTACTACTGCTGCTGCTACAACTACAGTTACTACTACTGCTGCTACTACTACTACAACAACTACTACTACTGCCACTACTAGGACTGATAGTGCTGCTACTACTGCTACAATAATTACTACTACTACTACTTCTTTCTCTTCTACTTCCGTTGTTGCTGCTACGACTTATAGTCTGACTACAACCAATGTTACCACTGAAACTACTGCCATTGCAACAACAACTACTACTACAACTACTACTACTATAGTTGCTATTGCTACAACTACTATGGTTGCTACTGCTAGTACTGCTGTAACTACTACTACTGCTACTGCTAATACTGCTACTTCGATTGTCGTTACTACTACTACTAATACTAGTACTACTACTACAACTACTGCGGCTGCTGCTACTACTACAGCCATTTCAACTGATACTACAACTAGAACAATTACTACCGCTACTACTATTGCAATTACTGCTGCTACTGCAACTACTACTGTTGTTATTGCTAATACCACTACTATTACTAATACTACTAGTCGTTGTACTACAACAATCATTGCTACTACTGCTACTGCAGCTACAACTATTACTACTGTTTCCCCTACTTCTACTACTTCTGCAACTACTACTACTATGGCTACTACTGCTTCTACAACAACTACTACTGCTACTGCTACCACAACTACTACTACTGCTACTACTAGTAGTAATACAACTACTACAACAACAACTACTGCTACCATAACTACAAATACTTCTACTAATACTACTATTAGTACTACTACTTTTGCTGCACCTACAACTACTACTACTAGTAGTAGTACTACTACTACTCCTACTCCTCCTTCTGCTACCACTACTACTACAACTTCTTCTACTATTGCTACTATTACTTCTACTACTGCTACGACTACCACTCCTACTACTACTACTCCTCCTTCCCCTATTACTACTAATACAATGACTACTACTACTTCTGCTACAACTACTACTATAACTACTACTACAACTACTAGTACTACTACAACAACTACAACTACCACCGCAACTGCGACTATAGCCAGTACGATTACTGTTTCTGCACTACAACTACTACTACTCCTACTATTGCTACTATTACTACAACTGCTACTTCCGCTACTACCGCCACCACTACTACCACTACTACTACTCCTACTGCTACTACTACTACCACTACTACTTTTCGTACTACTACTACTATGACTAAGACTACAACTATGACTACTATTGCTACTGCTACTACTACTTCTGTTTCAACTACTATTGCTACTAATACTTCTACTATTACTACAACTCTGCTATGGCTACTAGTACTGGAGCTATTACGACTACTTCTCATATTACTACTACTTCAGCTACAACTACTGCTACTACTTCTTCTTCTAGAAGTATACTATAGCTAGTGTTGCAACCACAATACTACTAGTATTGCAGCTATTGCTGCTCTTGCTACTGCTACTACGAGTACTACTACTATTATTGCTACAACTACTACTCCTACTACAACTTCTACTACTACTGTTGCTCCTACTGCTATTGCTGCTACTAAAACTCCAGCTACTTCTACTACTACTACCACTACTGCAGCTTCCAGTACTAATGCGACAACTACTACTACCACTCCAACTAGTACTATAACTACTACTATGGCTGCTAATGTTCTATAGCTATCACTACTACTACTACTATTCCTAGTCTTGCTACTATTACTACTACTACTACTATTATGATTACTACTACTCTTATTATTATTATTGTTACTGCTACTGCTACTACTATTACTACTGTTGCTGCTACTAATATTATTGCTATTACTACTACTACGACTGCTATTGCTACTTCTACTACAACTACAACAACTACTGGTACTACTACTACTCCTCCTCCTACTACTATAACAGCTGCTACTACTACTGCTACTACTAATACCACTACTACTTCGGCTACTACTACTACTACTACTATTAATACAACTACTACTGTTACTACTACTACTACTACTACTACAGCTACAACTACTGCTACTACTACTACTACTACTATTACTACTACTACTACTAATGTTGTTGTTGCTGCTACTACTGCAATTGCTACCACTATTACAACTACTACTGCTACGATTACCACCAGTACTACTGCTGCTACTTCCACTACAACTACTACAACTACTACTACTACTACTAACTACTACTACTATTACTACTGCTACAACTGTTACAACTACTATTACTACTACTGCTGCTGCAACTACTAACTACTACTACTACTGCTGCTGCTGCTTCCGCTACTACTACTACCACAGCTACTACAACTGCTATGGCTGCTACTATTGCCATTGCTACTGCTACTACTACTACTGCAACTACTACTACTAATAGTATTATTTTTGTTAATATTGCCATTACTGTTACTACAACTACTGCTACTACTATTGCTACTATAGCTGCTACTGCTCTTGCTTGTGCTACTACTACTAAAACTGCAACTACTGCTATTTCTGCTACAACTTCTATTCCTTCTACTAATACATCTACCGCTAGAACAACCACATCTGATAATACTACTAATACTGCTACTACGGCTACTTCTGCCACTACTGCTACTACTATGTTTACTGCTACTTCTATTACAACTTCTACTACTACTCCTGCTAATACAATTACTATTGCTACTACTACTACTACTAATACTACTATTGCTACTACTGCTACTTTTTCTGCAACTACTACTACTACTACTATTATTGCTGCTACTGCTACTACTACTACTACTACTACTACTACTACTATAACTATTACTACTACTACTCCAACTGTCGGTAGTACTACAACTACTACTGCTACTATCGCTACTGCTACACCTGTGACTACTACCACTGCTACTACAGCTTCTTCTACTACTACTACTACTACTTCTAATACTAATACTTTTGATACTGCTACCTCTGCAATAGCTGTAACTATTGGTACTACAACTACTATTGCTACTACTACTACTACTATTACAACTACTTCTGCTAGTTTTGCTACTACTATGACATACTACTATGACCACTACTACTACTACTACTACTGCTAATGCTACTGCTACTAATACTATTACTACTACAACTAAAATTGTTACCACTACTACTATTACCACTAGCACGACTGCTGCTACTATTACAACAACTACTACTGCTACTACTACAGCTACTTACGATACTTGTACCACTACCACCACCACTACTACTATTATTGCTACAACTGCTACCACAACTAGTACTCTTACTATTACTTCTATTACTGCTATTGCTACTATTGCTACTGCTACTGCTGCTACTACTGCTGCTGCTGCAACTACAACTGCTACTACTACCACTTGTACTGCTACTACTATTACTATACTATTATTACTACTACTACTGCAACAGCTGCTTTTGTTACTACTACTACTATTACTACAACCACTACTACTAGTACTACTACTACTATTACGACAACTGCTACAACAACAAGTACTACTACTACTACTGTTATTACTACTACTATTCCTACTCCTACTATTACTATTACTACTATTTCTGCTCCTACTATTCCTACTCCTACTATTACTATTACTACTATTTCTGCTATACTACTACAACTTCTACTACACGTACTACTACAACTGCTACTTCAACTACTACTACTATTACTATAACAACTTTTGCTACTGGTACAACTACTGCTACTTTCACTACTACTACTACAACCACTACTTCTACTACAACTACTACTGCTATTACTACTACTATTGCTGATGTTGTTGCTGCTACTACTACTACTACTACTGTTGCAGCTGCTACTACTGCTACTACTACTTTTGCTGCTACTACTACTACTACAAATGCAACTATTACTTCCCCAGCTAATATTACTACTACTACCACTATAGCTTCTACTACAACTACTACTACTTGCACTACTACTACTACTTCTACTAATACTACAACTGCTACTACTTCTGCTAAAACTACAACTACAACTACTACTAGTACTACTATTGCTGTTTCTACTGCTGCTGCTGTGCCTACTGCTGGTACTATTACTACTACTGCCACTACTATTGCTACTGTAGCTACTGCTACTGATATTACTACTACTTCTACTTTTGCTACTACCACTGCAGTTACTACTGCAACAACTATTGCTGCTACTGCTACTACTTTTACAAATATTATCATTACGGCTACTACTACTACTACTACAACAACTACTATTACCTGTTCTACCGCTGCTACCACTACTACTTCTACCGCAACTTCCACAACTACAAGTAGTGCAACTGCAAATACTGTTGCTGCTACTACTAATACTGCTCCTACTACATAACTGCTACGACTACTACTACTACTACTGCTACCACTACAACTAATGCTTCTACTACTACTACTACTAGCACTACTGTGACTAGGTACACAACTACTAGCACTACTACTACTGCGTATACTACTACTACTACTACTCCTCCCACTGCTACTACTACAACTACTCCTGCTACTACTACTACTACTGCTACTACTACTATCACTATTACTGCTGTATTACTACTACTACTACTACTACTACTACTACTACCACCACCACCAATACTACCACTACCACTATTACTACAACGAATACTACAACTACTACTACTGTTGTTGTTGTTGCTACTACTACTACTACTACTACTAGTACTACTGTGACTACTACTACTACTATTGCTGCCACTACTACTTCTACTACTGTTGCTACTGTTGCTACTACCGCTAGTACTACTACTAGCAGTACTACTTTGACTGCTACAATTACTGTTGCTGCTACTAATACTTCTACGACTACTGCTGCTGCTGCTACTACTACTACGACTACTACCACCACCACCACCACCACCACCACCACCACGACTACTACTACTACTACTACTAACGACCTCTACAACTACTACTACTACAGCTGCTGTTGCTGCTACCCCGACTACTACTGCTTCTACTGCTGCTGCTACTACTACTACTACTACTACTACTATTGCTCCTGTTGCTGCTACTACGACTACTACTACATCTACTACTACTACAACTACTGCTACTACTACTATTACTCCTTTTACTAGACTATGACTCCTACTACTACTACTACTACTTCTACAACTACGAGAGCAACAACAACTACTGCTATTGGTACTCCTCCAACTACTACTATTGCTACTACTACTACTAGTACTATTACTATTACTCCTACTCCAACTCCTGCTCCTGCTACTTCTCCAACTATATTTTCTGCTAATACTACAATTACTACTACTATATCAACTATGACTACTACTACTACAACTACGGGTACAACTACTAATACTACTATTGCCACTACTACAACTTCTACTCCTATTCCTGCTATTAATACTACTTCTACAACAACAACAACAACAATAATTACTATTACTATTACTACTACCACTATTACTGCTACTACCACTACTATTACAACTACTTCTACTACGACTACTCCTACTACTACTACTACTACTATGACTACAATTAATGCTACTACAGCTACTACAACAACTAATTCTATTAATTCTACTACTGCTACTACTACTTCTTCTTCTTCTACTACTACTATGACTATTACGATCTATGCTACTGTTACTAATACTACAACTACCACAAGTGCATCTACTGCTACTATTACTACGACTACGACTACTACTACTACTACTACTACTACTACTACTACTACTACTTCTACTTCTACTACTACTACTACTACCATTACTACTGCTACTACTACTCCTACTCATACTACCACTACTACTACTGTAGCTGCTGTTGCGGCTACTTCTGCTACTGCTATGACTATTATTGCTACTACCTAGATTACGTCTACTGTTACTACTATTTCTACTGCTACTAATGCTACTAATGCAACTATTGATACTGCAACTGTTACTGCTACTACTTCTACTACTACTAATACTACTACTGCTGCTACAACTACTATTACTACAACTACTACTATTATTACGGCAACTTCGATAGCAACAACAACAACAATAACTACTACTACTACTACTACTACTACTACTACTACTATTGTGACTACTACTACTATGGGTACTTATACTACCACCACTACCATTACTGCTACTACTACTATTGTTGTTGCAATTGCTACGACAATAGCTACTTCTGCAATTACTACATCTACTATTACTTCTGCTACTACTTCTCCTGCTGCCACTATTGCTAATACTGCTCCTACTACTTCAACTTCTACTGCTACTTTTGCTACTACTAGTATAGCTACTACTTCCACTATTTGAGCTGCTGCTACTTCTACTACTTTTACTACTACGGCTACTACTACTACTACAAGTACAATGACTTCTACTGCTATTACTAATCCTACAACTACAACTATGGCTACTACTATGCCTGCTTGTTCCACTACTACTATTTTTTCTACTACTGCTATTGTTGTTGCTATAGCTCTCACTGTTGCAGCTATTGCGGCTATTACTACTACCAATACTCCTACTATTAACATTACTACTGCTACTACTACTATGGCTTCAACTACTATAGTAATTGGCACTACTACTATATATTATACTAGCCCTACTACTACTACTATCGCTACCACTTCAACTTCTGCTACTGCTACAACTAGTGCTACTACTACTGTGACTACTGGTACTGCTCGTACTATTACTACTACTACTATTACTATTGCTATTACTGCTACTGCTACTGCTACTACTACTACCATTGCTACTACTATAGCTACTACTGTTGCTACTATTACAGCTATTACTACTACTATTATTGCTATTACTACTATAACAACAACAACTACTACTACTGCTGCTGTTACTACTCCTACTACTTCTCCTCCTATTATTACTACTGTTGTTGTTGCTACTGCAGCTGCTGCTGCTACTACTACTACCACCACTACTACTACTACTGATGGTACTACTGCTACTCATAATATTGCTAATACTATTACTACTACAAATAATAATAATAATAATAATATTACAACTATTACTGCTTCTGCAACTATAGCTGCTGCTACAACTACTAATACTAAAACTACTATAGCTACTACAACTACTACAACTACTACTACTTCACCTACTACTACAACTACTGGTACTGCTTCTACAACCATGACTACCGCTACTACTTCTACTACTAACACTAGTAGTACTACTGCGGCTACTTTTGCTCATACTACTACTACTACCACTACTGCTACTACTAAAACTACTACCGCTACTACTACTACTGCTACTAAAACTACTACTCCTACTACTACTCCAACTGCTGCAACAACAACTACTACTACTCCAACTAGTACTACTACGGCAACTACTTCTCCAACTAGTACTACTGCTACAACTACTACTAGAACTACTGCTGCTGCTGCTACTGATGCTACTACAACTACTTCTACTACTACTACAACTACTTCTACTACTACTACTACTACAGCTACTAGTACTAGTGCTACTACTACTACTACTAATAATGCTACTACTACTACTACTGCTGCTGCTGCTACTATTACTACTACTATAGCTGCTACTGCAGCTACTACAGCTACTAGTACAACAACAACAGCTACTCCTACTACTACTACGACTACTATTGCTTCCACTACTACTACTAATGCAAGTTTTGCTACTATTGCTACTAGTATCACTACAACTACAACTACTACGACTACTACTGCAACTGCTACAATTATTACCACTATTAATGCTACTACTGCTATTAATGATACTACTACTTCTAGTACTACTACTACTTCCACTGCCATTGCAGCAACTACTGCTTCTACTATGACTCCCGCTGGTACCACATCTACTATCGGAATGACTACTACTACTACTACTATTCCTGTGGCTATTAATAGTACTACTACTACTTCTTCTACCACTGCTACTGCTATAACTACTACTACTGCTACAACTCCAACTACTAATTCCTCTACTACTATTGCGACAAATGCTGCTACTACTACTACTACTACGACTACTACTAATACTGCTACTACTGCTGCTACTGCTTCTACTACTAGTCCTATTTCTACCATTACTACTATTGCTAGCACTACCGCTATTATAGTTGTTGCTGCTACTACTTCTACTACTCCTATTAATTCTCCTACTACTACTCTACGACTGTTGTTGCTATTGCTACATTTGCTACTACTACTGCTACTGGAACAACAACAACAACCACCACTACGTCTACTACAAATTTTACTACTAATATTACTACTACTCCTTGTACTTCTACTACTATGACTACTACTACTACAACAACAACAACAACTACTATTTCTAATACTACAAGTAGTGCTGCTACTACTACTGCTGCAAATACTACAACTGCTATTATTAATACTACTACAAGTACAAGTCCAACTACTACTACTACCACTAGTACTAGTACTAGCACTACTACTACTATTACTACTAATGCTACTACTACTACTCCCACTAGTACTATTACTACCACTTCTACTACGACTACTACTACTTCTTCTTTTCTACTACTCCACCACCATCACCATGACTTACTTCCTCCGACTGACGACTTACGTACCGACTACGACTACGACTACGACGTACTACTCCGACTACTACTACGACACTGACTACTACTACTACCACCACCACTACTACGACTACAACTACTACTATTACTACTACTACTACTACTACCTCCTATTCTACTACTACTTACTACTGCTATAACAACTACTACTTCTACTTCAATTACTATGACAACATTGCTACTGCTACTACTATTATTACTACTACTACTACTATAGCTATTACTGCTTCTGCTACTACTTCAACTACTGCTAAAACTACCACTATTGCTACTATTACTGCTATTGCAAATACTACTACAACTATAACTACAACAACGACTGCTACTACTATTATTGTTACTACTAATACTATAACGACTACTACTATTACTACTCCTGTGACTGTAGTAGTTGCTACAAATATTGCTACTGCTACTACCACGATTGCTACTACTACAACTACAACTACAGCTACTACTATTTCTACTACTTCTACTGCTACTTTTATTGCTTGTTCAACAACAAATACTACTGTTATTACAACAACAACAATAATAACAATTACTACTACTACTACAACAACAACAACTACTAATTTTACAACTATTACTACTAGAAATAACACTAATGCTACTACTACTACTGCTACTGCTGCAACTTCTACTACTGCTACTCCTACCACTGCTACTACTTCTGCTATTACTATTGCTGCTGCTACTACTACTACTATAACTACTGTTGCTGTTGCTGCTACTACTACAACTACTACTACTTTACCCACAACTACTACTGCTACTACTTCTACTGCTAATTCAACTAATTCTACTACAATGGCTACTACCACTATAATTACTGTGACTACTACTAGTAGTGCTACCACTACTACTACTACTACATTTACCTCTACTACTGCTACTATACCTACTATAACTACTACTGCTACAGTAGTTATGACTACTATTACTAGTGCTACTATTGCCACTACTACTATTGCTGCTGCTACTAACACTAATACTCCCACCACCACTACTGCTGCTACTACTATTACTAGTATTATTGCTACTACTTTGGTTACTACAACAACAACAACTACTACTACTGCTGCTACTAGTACTGTTACTACTACTACTATGACTACTGCTACTGCAACTATTAATACTACTACCATTACTACTGGTGCTGCTGCTGCTATGCTGCTGTTGCTCATGCTGCTACTACTACAACTAATACTACTAACGTAACTACTATTGCTACTACTTCTACTACTACTTCTACTACTACTACCACAACTACTGCTACTCCAACTACTATTTCTACAACTACTATTGCTACTACAGCTAATACTGCTGCTACTACTACACCTTCTAAAAGTATCACTACTGCTACTGCTACGGCAACTATGGCCTCTACTACCTCTACTACTAGCGCTAATGCTACTACCTATTCTACTACTATAACTACTACGACTATGACTACTGCTATAGCTTCTCCTATTACTACAACAACTAGTGCTACTATGACTACTTCTACTACTATGGCTACTACTATTGCTACTACTCCTATGGCAACTACTATTACCACTACAATTGACACGGCTACTCTACTACTGTTGCTGCTCCTACTGCTACATCTACTACTATTGCTACCAGTACAACTATTACTGCTACTACTGGTACTACTTCTACTACTTTTACGATGACTACAATAACTACTACTACTACTACTTTTACTACCACCACTAATGCTACTAATACTACTACTACTATTGCTATAATTATTTATGCTTCTACTGCAACTACTACTACTACTGCTACTCTATTATGACTGCTACTACTACTGCTGCTACTACTGCTGTTACTACTACTACTACTATCACTGCTTCTACAAAAAGTACTACTGCTACTATTGCTACTATTGAAACAACTATTACTTCTCCTACGACTATTTCTAACACCACTTCTACTACAAATGCTATAGCTAGTACAATTATTGCTACTACTACTACAACTGCAACAACTATTACTACTATGACGACTATTATTATTACTACTACTACTATTACTGCCACTACCACTATTACTACAATTGACACTATGCCTACTACGACTACTGCTGCTACAACTACTTCTACTACTACTAATCCTAGTACCATTAATACTCATATTCGTACTACTACTACTACTCCTCCTCCTAGTACTACTTCTACTATAACTCCTACTACTACTCCTACTCCAACTCCTACTACTACTACGATGACTACTACAACAACTACTGCTACTATTTTGGCTACTATTACTACTGGTACAACTACTACTATTGCTCCTATTACATGTATAATTACTACCACTAGTATTACCACTGCTACTTCTTCTGCTACTACTATTACTATTGTTACTAGTATAATTACAAATGCTACTATTACTACTATTATTACTACTGCTACTACTACTACTACTACTATGACTACTTCTACTCCTACTCGTGATCCTACTACTACTACTACTATTCTGAATCCTACTATTGCTATTACCCCTCTGTCTCCTACTTGTGCTACTAGTACTACTCTATAACTGGTACTACTACTATCACTAATGTTGCTACAACTACTACAATGCTGCTGCAGCAGCTTCTGCTATTATTGTAGCTACTACTACTACTACTACTACTAAAACTACCACTGCTCTATTACTACTGCTGCAACAACAACAACAACAACAACTACTACTCCTACACCTACTCCTATTCCTACTACTTCCACTACTACTTCTACTAATACTTCTATTACTACCACTACACTTGTCCCAACTCCTACTGCTATTTCTAATCCAACTTCTACTACTAATACTCCAACTACTACTACAACTACTTCTACTCCAACTACTCCTATTACTGCTGCTACTCCTACTACTACTTCGACTACTACTACTACTACTACTACAACTACTACCATTCCTACTACTATTACTACTTCTACCATGACAACTACTACAACTACAACTGCCACTACTACTACTACTACTACTACTACTACTACTAC
>RXID01015616.1:0-28401 GCA_005019695.1 Trichopus zeylanicus subsp. travancoricus | reverse complement strand
AGGCTTTGTCACCATGCCATCGGGTGTCTCGGAACACAACAAGGGCCATCGTGCCCTCGGCATGTCGATGGAGGATCTGTAATCGAACCTGCATCACGCCAAGATGAATAAACTTCATCTTACTGTGTACCAGCTGTTGATAACTTTCTTCTTGAATAAAATTGCGGTCCACTTGTGCGTCTCCTACGCAGCTGATGGACTCTTCAGAACGATGCATATACGCCCTATGGTGATCATCGTCTGTGCGGGAATGATAAAGGACTTCGGCGGGGGCGATAGCTGCCCTCTCCCGCATCGAGAGTCGCAATTGTTCCTGGGGGTCAAGATGTTGTTCCAGGAGAGGTTCCGTTGGTTGGCCTGTGAGACGGCGGAATATCCGTCGTGTGGCCTGCTGTGTGTTGTACAGTCGGCGTTTGTTTCGCCGGTAGTCCCGGATTTGGTCCTCGACCAAGGGCGGGGGCTGTTGTTCCTGCAGCCGAACCTGAGAGGTTGCCATTTAATTTGGCTTGTTCCTCCTGCAAAATAAGCAAAGGGTCCTTGTTCACAAGTAGTCTCCCACGGGGTTCGGGAGGTCGTACTTTTGGACCGAGCGACAACTGCTCAAGTCGTGTGAGGAGGGACTCAGGAACAGAGTTCCTTGGTTGTCGTGTTCTTAGGAACTGGAGATCACTCTGAATTTCTTTCAGGGTCTCTGCTAGTTGCACCAGGAGCTGGAGTTGAGTATTGTTTTGTTTGAGAATGGCGATATTTTGGGCAGAGGTGCTAAGCCACTCACTTGGTTTGACAAAACCGGTTGCTGGGTGATCAATCGGTTCTACGGCCTTCAAGGCTTCTTGGTAAGAGCTGGTTGTTTTAGCTGGCAAGAAAGTGTTCATACACAAAGAGGGACGGAGATGAAGAAGAGAAACAGTCTAAGTACTCGAGAGTCCAAGTGTGTGGTATCGATCCTTCCGTATCGAACAAGAGATGAGTACTAGGAGGATGTCAAAGGCTTTGCCAAGTATCAGTCCTGCTCATCCGACTGGCAGCTACTGCCTCTTGCAGATTTACGCGCACTGCGGCCTTTTGCAGTTCAGACACTAAGCTTGGCAGAAGACATACTTCAGTCTCCTTCTCACCTAAACCAGGGTTACCTACTTCTTTCCCAATATTGACCTTGCGGTGGACTTATTAGGTCCAGCCTCTGTGCCACCCGAGGGGTCAATCCAGGATTTTTCGGCACACGATGGTCTGGGTAGTAACGGCCATACGGTTGGAAACCAACACACTCGCCCCTAAAGAGTACCTAGACCGAAGGGGTTTTACTCAGCCATGGAAAGAACTGAGCTCTGATACCAGGGATTTTGCGGGTTTTTGCGGAAATGGAAATACTCAGAGAAGTTTTTGGCTAAGTTCTTGCGTGCCTTGCATGAAGGCCCAAGAGCTATATTTATAGCGGAAGGATACAACTGTGATAAGAGCTTACATCAAGAGGGGACAGCAGTGGGCTGCTGTTAGCTATCTTATCTACTTTACATAAAGAGGGATAAGGTGGCGATGCGTTTCTTCTGGTTGAAGTAAAGTAGCGATGCGTTTCTTCTGGTTGAAGTAAAGTAGCGATGCGTTTCCTTTGCTTCGCGCGCAAGTAAGCTGGTCCGGTTCAGAACAGGAAGGCAGGCAGTCGTTGTGCTGAGTCAGCTGTGAGGTTGACTGCTGTTTCGAGTTGTGTGTCGATTTGTGTGAGAACAGGGTACCACTGGGCCCAGAAGTTACCCGTGGTCTTGTGTTTTGCGCGCTTTGCTGCTTCTGCTAACTTGAGGGCGTACAGGGCCCGGAAGTGTTGGAGGGCGGTAAGGGCGTTTTGGGCACTTTGGCGCTCCAATTGTTGCAGCTGCCTTCTTGTAGCATCATATTCGGTGAGGGACATGGGGAGGTCCCGGAGATGACGGAGTTGTTGGTCATAGTGTTGCACAAGAGAGTGGCCGCTGTAAGGTATTTCTGTATGATGTGCGGGGCTGCTTGTGGTGCTTCCTGGACGGTGGTGGCTATTAGATGGAGGGCCTCCAGATCTGTTGGGACAGGCCATCCTGAAAAGACAAGGGCAGTGATCAGTCGTGAGAGGGTGTCAGCCAGGTGGTTGTCTCCTCCGTGAACATGTTCGAACTGCATCGTCAGTCCTGTGCCTGTGATATAATCTGTGAAGGCCATCCAGCGTACACGGGAAGGCTTGTTGTTGGCTGATTTATTGAAGAAACTAATAATTGCCTGACAGTCCGTCCGGATTGTCAGTTCAGCCTTGTCCAAATAATATATTTTGAGCGCCTCTAAGGAATTCATCACGGCAAAGAGCTCAGCATCAATTGTTGATTTGAGTGGCTGAAATTTGCCGCTGGCGTAGGCGCAGATCCTTTCGGTTGATTTGGGGTCATACTTCTGTGGTTTCCATTTGCAGATTCCACCCCATCCGGTCATACAACCGTCTGTTTCCAGAATCATGTAGCTGTGTTCTGGTGGTAGTTCTAGATCTGGTAATTGCTGCACCAGTGCTTTGATTCTGGCTACTAAGTCCCAGTCTTGAGTATTCCACCGTTTTTCTCCGGTTGGACTGGTCTTAGCGTAGAGTGGCCCGAGTAATGTTCCCAAATTGGGAATATAATTCCGGGCGTAATTCAGTATTCCGAGCCAAGCTCGGAGCCCTTTTGTGGTCAAGAGTTCTTGTTCCTGAAAGGTGGCGATCTTCTTGATAATATGGGGCTGTAATTTGATCCGCTGGTTACCCAGCACTGCCCCAAGAAATTCGACTTCGGAGACCGCGAGCTTCATTTTGGTTGGGCTCAGAATTAGCCCATAAGTCTTGCAGATCTGAAGCATGGTCTGCAAGTGTTGTTCATGTTCTGCTACAGAGGAAGAGAATACCAGAATATCATCGATGTAGACGGCAATAAAGTCTTCTGTTCCTTTGAAGCAAGAATCCATCTTCCTTTGGAAGATGGCAGGTGCATTTTTTAACCCGAATGGCATGACTAGCCATTCGTAGAGACCATCGGGGACCCAAAAGGCGGTCCAAGCGACCGAGTCAGGATGCATGGCAACTTGATGAAAACCTGACTTAAGGTCAAATTTGGAGTAGATACGGCTTCGACTCACCTTGTGTAGGATGGTATTAATCCCAGGGAGACTATACTGGTCCTTGTGAGTGATATCATTGAGGCGCCGATAATTAAAGACCATGCGCTCTTTTCCTTTGACTTCTTGACCAGTCTGGGGATCAATATAAGTGCCGGAATTGACAATAATCGCTGTTGTGCGATGCCGGCTTTTGCTGGGTCTGATGACTCCAAGATCCAGGAGAGCTTTGACATGTTTCGCATATGCAGCTTTTGCTTGTGGAGTGATATGCTTCAGAGGCCGGTCTTCAATAATGAAATCCGGATTCTTAATGTCAAGCTGGCAGAGGATCTGATTCTTGGCCCAGTATTTGAGCGGGTTATCACCAATATAACCCTGTTGCCGCAGTTCCTCCAGGATGGAGCTTAGCTTTTTGGTGAGCTGCTGTTGCGGTTGTGTTACGGCATATTGTACCGCTTCCTGAATGTGAAGATACTCCTCCTCTTCGAGATCCAGCTCTGCAATGGCTGCTGCAGTGGGAACAGAGGGAAGAGTATGAATGGTCGTGACGTTTTTATAAAACGTCACTGTATTGCCTTCAATCCGCACGCCGCCCTGCATGGCGCGGATGAAGTTGCAGCCGAGGATCATCTGAATATCCTCCCCGAGCTTCATTGGGAAGGCATACGTGTAGGGGATTCGGAAGATATTTTCCCCAATCAGCATTCGGCCAACTTTCAGTTTCTTGTTCGCCGAGGTTCGTGAATTGATGCCGCTAAAATGTACTAGGAAGGGATTAGCTTCCAGGGCATCATCAGGAGCGACACCTTGGTCAATGCAACAGGTCGTTGCTCCTGTATCAAGGATGGCGTTAACCTCAAAGGGAACAACCTGAGGAATATTAAATTTCACCTTCAGGTTGTACAGCATATTTTTGGTTCGCCGTGGTTGTGGGGGAGGCACTTGAGCTTCTGCGGCTAGCAGCTGTTGTGTATTCTCCACGAGGAAAACGTGCAGAGCAGGGATTTTGCGGGTTTTTGCGGAAATGGAAATACTCAGAGAAGTTTTTGGCTAAGTTCTTGCGTGCCTTGCATGAAGGCCCAAGAGCTATATTTATAGCGGAAGGATACAACTGTGATAAGAGCTTACATCAAGAGGGGACAGCAGTGGGCTGCTGTTAGCTATCTTATCTACTTTACATAAAGAGGGATAAGGTGGCGATGCGTTTCTTCTGGTTGAAGTAAAGTAGCGATGCGTTTCTTCTGGTTGAAGTAAAGTAGCGATGCGTTTCCTTTGCTTCGCGCGCAAGTAAGCTGGTCCGGTTCAGAACAGGAAGGCAGGCAGTCGTTGTGCTGAGTCAGCTGTGAGGTTGACTGCTGTTTCGAGTTGTGTGTCGATTTGTGTGAGAACAGGGTACCACTGGGCCCAGAAGTTACCCGTGGTCTTGTGTTTTGCGCGCTTTGCTGCTTCTGCTAACTTGAGGGCGTACAGGGCCCGGAAGTGTTGGAGGGCGGTAAGGGCGTTTTGGGCACTTTGGCGCTCCAATTGTTGCAGCTGCCTTCTTGTAGCATCATATTCGGTGAGGGACATGGGGAGGTCCCGGAGATGACGGAGTTGTTGGTCATAGTGTTGCACAAGAGAGTGGCCGCTGTAAGGTATTTCTGTATGATGTGCGGGGCTGCTTGTGGTGCTTCCTGGACGGTGGTGGCTATTAGATGGAGGGCCTCCAGATCTGTTGGGACAGGCCATCCTGAAAAGACAAGGGCAGTGATCAGTCGTGAGAGGGTGTCAGCCAGGTGGTTGTCTCCTCCGTGAACATGTTCGAACTGCATCGTCAGTCCTGTGCCTGTGATATAATCTGTGAAGGCCATCCAGCGTACACGGGAAGGCTTGTTGTTGGCTGATTTATTGAAGAAACTAATAATTGCCTGACAGTCCGTCCGGATTGTCAGTTCAGCCTTGTCCAAATAATATATTTTGAGCGCCTCTAAGGAATTCATCACGGCAAAGAGCTCAGCATCAATTGTTGATTTGAGTGGCTGAAATTTGCCGCTGGCGTAGGCGCAGATCCTTTCGGTTGATTTGGGGTCATACTTCTGTGGTTTCCATTTGCAGATTCCACCCCATCCGGTCATACAACCGTCTGTTTCCAGAATCATGTAGCTGTGTTCTGGTGGTAGTTCTAGATCTGGTAATTGCTGCACCAGTGCTTTGATTCTGGCTACTAAGTCCCAGTCTTGAGTATTCCACCGTTTTTCTCCGGTTGGACTGGTCTTAGCGTAGAGTGGCCCGAGTAATGTTCCCAAATTGGGAATATAATTCCGGGCGTAATTCAGTATTCCGAGCCAAGCTCGGAGCCCTTTTGTGGTCAAGAGTTCTTGTTCCTGAAAGGTGGCGATCTTCTTGATAATATGGGGCTGTAATTTGATCCGCTGGTTACCCAGCACTGCCCCAAGAAATTCGACTTCGGAGACCGCGAGCTTCATTTTGGTTGGGCTCAGAATTAGCCCATAAGTCTTGCAGATCTGAAGCATGGTCTGCAAGTGTTGTTCATGTTCTGCTACAGAGGAAGAGAATACCAGAATATCATCGATGTAGACGGCAATAAAGTCTTCTGTTCCTTTGAAGCAAGAATCCATCTTCCTTTGGAAGATGGCAGGTGCATTTTTTAACCCGAATGGCATGACTAGCCATTCGTAGAGACCATCGGGGACCCAAAAGGCGGTCCAAGCGACCGAGTCAGGATGCATGGCAACTTGATGAAAACCTGACTTAAGGTCAAATTTGGAGTAGATACGGCTTCGACTCACCTTGTGTAGGATGGTATTAATCCCAGGGAGACTATACTGGTCCTTGTGAGTGATATCATTGAGGCGCCGATAATTAAAGACCATGCGCTCTTTTCCTTTGACTTCTTGACCAGTCTGGGGATCAATATAAGTGCCGGAATTGACAATAATCGCTGTTGTGCGATGCCGGCTTTTGCTGGGTCTGATGACTCCAAGATCCAGGAGAGCTTTGACATGTTTCGCATATGCAGCTTTTGCTTGTGGAGTGATATGCTTCAGAGGCCGGTCTTCAATAATGAAATCCGGATTCTTAATGTCAAGCTGGCAGAGGATCTGATTCTTGGCCCAGTATTTGAGCGGGTTATCACCAATATAACCCTGTTGCCGCAGTTCCTCCAGGATGGAGCTTAGCTTTTTGGTGAGCTGCTGTTGCGGTTGTGTTACGGCATATTGTACCGCTTCCTGAATGTGAAGATACTCCTCCTCTTCGAGATCCAGCTCTGCAATGGCTGCTGCAGTGGGAACAGAGGGAAGAGTATGAATGGTCGTGACGTTTTTATAAAACGTCACTGTATTGCCTTCAATCCGCACGCCGCCCTGCATGGCGCGGATGAAGTTGCAGCCGAGGATCATCTGAATATCCTCCCCGAGCTTCATTGGGAAGGCATACGTGTAGGGGATTCGGAAGATATTTTCCCCAATCAGCATTCGGCCAACTTTCAGTTTCTTGTTCGCCGAGGTTCGTGAATTGATGCCGCTAAAATGTACTAGGAAGGGATTAGCTTCCAGGGCATCATCAGGAGCGACACCTTGGTCAATGCAACAGGTCGTTGCTCCTGTATCAAGGATGGCGTTAACCTCAAAGGGAACAACCTGAGGAATATTAAATTTCACCTTCAGGTTGTACAGCATATTTTTGGTTCGCCGTGGTTGTGGGGGAGGCACTTGAGCTTCTGCGGCTAGCAGCTGTTGTGTATTCTCCACGAGGAAAACGTGCAGATCTCCCACCACGCTTCCAGGGGCGCAAGGGGTGGCCAGGTGGTCACGCTGGAGGTCATGACGTTCGAGTACGAGACGGTCAACCTCCATGGTAGCCTGTTCCAGGTCATGGTACTTCTGTTTCCAATGGTTCGCCTCTTGTTGTAATTGGCGGAGGCGGAGTTGCAAAGCATCATTTTCTGCCTGGGCTGTGGCGAGCTGTTGTTGTAACTGCGTCTGTTGCCCTTCACAAGCAGAAATGTACTGTTGTTGTTCAAGGAGTAAGGTTGTGGTGTCATACCTTGCTGTGGATGTTTGAGCAACAGGCACTCGCTTGTCAAAGTAATACGAACTGCAGCGGCCACACACAGTTAAGTGGCAGTTGGCACAGTGCATGCGATACCGCTTCTGGGATGGTGCTTGGCAGCAGCAGCATCGTTCATAAGCATCGGGAACATCGTTGTTGACGTCCCAGTAGTGACTGCATTCGTATTGGGCTTGGGAAACACGGACCATGGCACGGTAACCGCCAGTAGGACCTATCCACCATGTCCGATCTTCTTCCCGGAACATAAAGATCTTCTCTTCCAAGATGGCTGTGTCTTCGTCTTCCGAGATGCTGTAAATAGCATCACTCGGGTCGTCCCCTTCTTGGACAGAGACAATTTCACAATCAGCTGGCAGTTCCAGCTGTTCAAACATGGCGACGCGTTTGACATTGCGTCGCTCATTAGGACATTCGCGAGCAAAATGTCCTTCTTCGCCACAGAGAAAGCACCGGCATCGTCGATTGCGGATGAGGTGCTTCTTTTGCTCTATTCTTGCATGTGAGGGGTGCGGCTTTCCTTTGTAAGTTGTGGATCGGCGGACACCAAACTTTCGTTTGGGTCTTTGATAATACCCCGGGATGGGTATGTCTTGGCAGAAGGAGAGATCCTTGAGGGCTCGGGTGAAGGCCGCTTCCTTGCATGCTTCTTCCAAATACTTGTATGTAAAGAGAATGCGTGGATATACACCAATAGTGTTACCTGGGTGTTTTGCTTCAAATGCTGCTTTAATCTTCTTTCCAATGTTCCCAGGCATTTTTGACCACAGCTTCTCTGATAATTCTGGGCCGGTGAACAGCCTACCGGTCCGAGAGGCAACCTGCATGTAATCATTAAGAAACGGGATAATATCCCGTAAGTTATGGCAGGTCAGGCGTTCGAGATCCCTATAGGCCTCTTCTTGTATGGCTGTCGAGCCTTGGTAGGGATCTTCCAAGGCGAAGATGGTGCGGATTTGTGACAAGATGTTCTGCGTCCCATCCGCGCCATCGGCATGGTCCAGTAAGTGCTGATACTCCATGGGATAAGCCATCCGCCATTGGATCCATGCTAGTTTCTCAGATTCTCCCAGTAGGTTTTCAATGAACTCGGTTTTTGTCCGAGCGTCGGTAAAACCTTGTAGGGCTACTGTATTTTTGGTGATCGACTCCCAACGCATAAATACGTCGTTGAATTGGCCAATTTGCAGGGGCATGACGAAGATTGCCCCAGATTGCTGTTGAGCCGAAGGGAGGTTCCACCATTCTGACGTATTTTTTGCTTTAAACCTCAGGTTCTTTGGGATGTAGTTTTCCACCGTTGGTCCGTGGCTTGGACCAGGGTCAGTTCTTGCCGCTGGCGGGTAGTTGACTGGACCCATCGTGGAATCAACCGGAGGCCTGTATTCGGACACAATGGACGAAGAGCAAAGCCGTTCAGTTGGCTTTGCCTGTTGTGGTGCCCGTTGCGGATAGTCCATATCCCAGCTATCTTCACCGAGAGTAGCAAGGATTTCATGATCATGATAATACTGTAAATACTCACAGTATTCTTCCGGATCTGTAGTCGGGTTGGACATATCTTCCTGAGGCCAGGTGGCGATTAAGTGGAAGTTGTCATCAGCCTCCTCCTGCGGTGGATCCATGGACCGGAGTACAGAGGCCCCTGGGCGTGTATCTCCTGCATGGGTTCCGCAGGGTGGAGTCTGGCTACTGCTCCCTTTTGGTCGCCACTCTTGCCGCTGTTGAGTCAGGCGCTGGCGCCACTTTCGTGCTGGCATCACTTTACGGGTTTTCTGTCGCCTTCTGGTACTGGTCTGTTGCTGTTGAGTTATTTCTTGTGCAGCTGGGCTAGGATCAACATCCCATCCGGTAGGGATCATGGGGAAGGGCTCGAAGTAAGAGGGAGGTGCTGCATACCTGACATAATAGTCAAATTTGCCACTGGGTTCCCCCAGGGTATCCCATCTTGCTTCGGGTTCTGCTTTTTGTAGGTCCTGGAGTAGGACGGCAACAATCTCAGTGTCCTCTTCCTCTAGTGCATCAGAGGTAGGAATGGAGGCATACTGGTTGAAGCTCAAGGACACTCGTCCATCCAAGAGCGTATGACATGTGACTTCCGAGGGTGTCAGGGGTACTGGGATAACGCGAGAAGGCTGGAGAAGCCAGTTCATCCCGCATAATTGTTCTGTTGAGTACCGCTTCCCAGGGAGAGCATGTATCCCATGACTAGCCAGATAGTCAATAACGCCTGTGACCTCATAGGCAAAGGCCACATTCGGGGTGTTCGAGAGACGCCCGATAAGTCCTCGGGTGATGAGTAAGTTTGCTTCACCACACCGCCAAGTGTCATAGCCACGAGTAAGCAGGGAGATCTGTATATTCCTGTAAAAGTCCCCAAGTGTAAGCATCATATCAGGAATGATATACACCAGCTGACTTCCCTGTGTCAGGTCTACTTCCATAGTGGCGATTAAGGCTTTGTCACCATGCCATCGGTTGTCTCGGAACACAACAAGGGCCATCGTGCCCTCGGCATGTCGATGGAGGATCTGTAATCGAACCTGCATCACGCCAAGATGAATAACCTTCATCTTACTGTGTACCAGCTGTTGATAACTTTCTTCTTGAATAAAATTGCGGTCCACTTGTGCGTCTCCTACGCAGCTGATGGACTCTTCAGAACGATGCATATACACCCTATGGTGATCATCGTCTGTGCGGGAATGATAAAGGACTTCGGCGGGGGCGATAGCTGCCCTCTCCCGCATCGAGAGTCGCAATTGTTCCTGGGGGTCGAGATGTTGTTCCAGGAGATGTTCCGTTGGTTGGCCTGTGAGACGGCGGAATATCCGTCGTGTGGCCTGCTGTGTGTTGTACAGTCGGCGTTTGTTTCGCCGGTAGTCCCGGATTTGGTCCTCGACCAAGGGCTGGGGCTGTTGTTCCTGCAGCCGAACCTGAGAGGTTGCCATTTAATTTGGCTTGTTCCTCTTGGTTTGACAAAACCGGTTGCTGGGTGATCAATCGGTTCTACGGCCTTCAAGGCTTCTTGGTAAGAGCTGGTTGTTTTAGCTGGCAAGAAAGTGTTCATACACAAACAGGGACGGAAATGAAGAAGAGAAACAGTCTAAGTACTCGAGAGTCCAAGTGTGTGGTATCGATCCTTCCGTATCGAACAAGAGATGAGTACTAGGAGGATGTCAAAGGCTTTGCCAAGTATCGGTCCTGCTCATCCGACGGGCAGCTACTGCCTCTTGCAGATTTACGCGCACTGCGGCCTTTTGCAGTTCAGACACTAAGCTTGGCAGAAGACATTCTTCAGTCTCCTTCTCACCGAAACCAGGGTTACCTACTTCTGTCCCAATATTGACCTTGCGGTGGGCTTATTAGGTCCAGCCTCTGTGCCACCCGAGGGGTCAATCCAGGATTTTTCGGCAAATGGTGGTCTGGGTAGTAACGGCCATACGGTGGAAACCAACACACTCGTCTCTAAGGAGTACCTAAACCGAAGGGGTTTTACTCAGCCATGGATAGAACTGAGCTCTGACCCCTCGGGTGGCACAGAGGCTGGACCTAATAAGCCCACCGCAAGGTCAATATTGGGACAAAAGTAGGTAACCCTAGTTTCGGTGAGAAGGAGACTGAAGAATGTCTTCTGCCAAGCTTAGTGTCTGAACTGCAAAAGGCCGCAGTGCGCGTAAATCTGCAAGAGGCAGTAGCTGCCCGTCGGATGAGCAGGACCGATACTTGGCAAAGCCTTTGACATCCTCCTAGTACTCATCTCTGGTTCGATACGGAAGGATAGATACCACACACTTGGACTCTCGAGTACTTAAACTATTTTCCCTTCCTCATATCTGTACCTGTTTGTGTATGAACACCTTCTTGCCAGCTAAACTAACCGCCTCTTATCAAGAAGCCTTAAAGGCCGTTGAACCGATTGATCACCCAGCAACCGGTTTTGTCAAACCCAGTGAGTGTCTTAGCACCTCTGCCCAAAATATCGCCATTCTAAAACAAAACAATACCCAAATCCAGCTCCTGGTGCAAATATCAGAAACCCTGAAAGAATTCAGAGTGAGCTCCAGTTCCTAAGAACACGACAACCAAGGAACTCTGTTCCTGAGTCCCTCCTCACACGACTTGAGCAGTTGTCGCTCGGTCCAAAAGTACGACCTCCCGAACCACGTGGGAGACTACGTGTGAACAAGGACCCTTTGCTTATTTTGCAGGAGGAACAAGCCAAATTAAATGGCAACCTCTCAGGTTCGGCTGCAGGAACAACAGCCCCAGCCCTTGGTCGAGGACCAAATCCGGGACTACCGGCGAAACAAACGCCGACTGTACAACAAACAGCAGGCCACACGACGGATATTCCGCCGTCTCACAGGCCAACCAACGGAACATCTCCTGGAACAACATCTTGACCCCCAGGAACAATTGCGACTCTCGATGCGGGAGAGGGCAGCTATCGCCCCCGCCGAAGTCCTTTATCATTCCCGCACAGACGATGATCACCATCGGGTGTATATGCATCGTTCTGAAGAGTCCATCAGCTGCGTAGGAGACGCACAAGTGGACCGCAATTTTATTCAAGAAGAAAGTTATCAACAGCTGGTACACAGTAAGAGGAAGTTTATTCATCTTGGCGTGATGCAGGTTCGATTACAGATCCTCCATCGACATGCCGAGGGCACGATGGCCCTTGTTGTGTTCCGAGACAACCGATGGCATGGTGACAAAGCCTTAATCGCCACTATGGAAGTAGACCTGACACAGGGAAGTCAGCTGGTGTATATCATGCCTGATATGATGCTTACACTTGGTGACTTTTACAGGAATATACAGATCTCCCTGCTTACTCGTGGCTATGACACTTGGCGGTGTGGTGAAGCAAACTTACTCATCACCCGAGGACTTATCGGGCGTCGCTCGAACACCCCGAATGTGGCCTTTGCCTATGAGGTCACAGGCGTTATTGACTATCTGGCTAGTCATGGGATACATGCTCTCCCTGGGAAGCGGTACTCAACAGAACAATTATGCGGGATGAACTGGCGTCTCCAGCCTTCTCGCGTTATCCCAGTACCCCTGACACCCTCGGAAGTCACATGTCATACGCTCTTGGATGGACGAGTGTCCTTGAGCTTCAACCAGTATGCCTCCATTCCCACCTCTGATGCACTAGAGGAAGAGGACACTGAGATTGTTGCCGTCCTACTCCAGGACCTACAAAAAGCAGAACCCGAAGCAAGATGGGATACCCTGGGGGAACCCAGTGGCAAATTTGACTATTATGTCAGGTATGCGGCACCTCCCTCTTACTTCGAGCCCTTCCCCATGATCCCTACCGGATGGGATGTTGATCCTAGCCCAGCTGCAAAAGAAATAACTCAACAGCAACAGACCAGTACCAGAAGGCGACAGAAAACCCGTAAAGTGATGCCAGCACGAAAGTGGCGCCAGCGCCTGACTCAACAGCGGCAAGAGTGGCGACCAAAAGGGAGCAGTAGCCAGACTCCACCCTGCGGAACCCATGCAGGAGATACACGCCCAGGGGCCTCTGTACTCTGGTCCATGGATCCACCGCAGGAGGAGGCTGATGACAACTTCCACTTAATCGCCACCTGGCCTCAGGAAGATATGTCCAACCCGACTACAGATCCGGAAGAATACTGTGAGTATTTACAGTATTATCAGGATCATGAAATCCTTGCTACTCTCGGTGAAGATAGCTGGGATATGGACTATCCGCAACGGGCACCACAACAGGCAAAGCCAACTGAACGGCTTTGCTCTTCGTCCATTGTGTCCGAATACAGGCCTCCGGTTGATTCCACGATGGGTCCAGCCAACTACCCGCCAGCGGCAAGAACTGACCCTGGTCCAAGCCACGGACCAACGGTGGAAAACTACATCCAAAAGAACCTGAGGTTTAAAGCAAAAAATACGTCAGAATGGTGGAACCTCCCTTCGGCTCAACAGCAATCTGGGGCAATCTTCGTCATGCCCCTGCAAATTGGCCAATTCAACGACGTATTTGTGCGTTGGGAGTCGATCACCAAAAATACAGTAGCCCTACAAGGTTTTACCGACGCTCGGACAAAAACCGAGTTCATTGAAAACCTACTGGGAGAATCTGAGAAACTAGCATGGATCCAATGGCGGATGGCTTATCCCATGGAGTATCAGCACTTACTGGACCATGCCGAGGGCGCGGATGGGACGCAGAACATCTTGTCACAAATCCGCACCATCTTCGCCTTGGAAGATCCCTACCAAGGCTCGACAGCCATACAAGAAGAGGCCTATAGGGATCTCGAACGCCGGACCTGCCATAACTTACGGGATATTATCCCGTTTCTTAATGATTACATGCAGGTTGCCTCTCGGACCGGTAGGCTGTTCACCGGCCCAGAATTAACAGAGAAGCTGTGGTCAAAAATGCCTGGGAACATTGGAAAGAAGATTAAAGCAGCATTTGAAGCAAAACACCCAGGTAACACTATTGGTGTATATCCACGCATTCTCTTTACATACAAGTATTTGGAAGAAGCATGCAAGGAAGCGGCCTTCACCCGAGCCCTCAAGGATCTCTCCTTCTGCCAAGACATACCCATCCCGGGGTATTATCAAAGACCCAAACGAAAGTTTGGTGTCCGCCGATCCACAACTTACAAAGGAAAGCCGCACCCCTCACATGCAAGAATAGAGAAAAAGAAGCACCTCATCCGCAATCGACGATGCCGGTGCTTTCTCTGTGGCGAAGAAGGACATTTTGCTCGCGAATGTCCTAATGAGCGACGCAATGTCAAACGCGTCGCCATGTTTGAACAGCTGGAACTGCCAGCTGATTGTGAAATTGTCTCTGTCCAAGAAGGGGACGACCCGAGTGATGCTATTTACAGCATCTCGGAAGACGAAGACACAGCCATCTTGGAAGAGAAGATCTTTATGTTCCGGGAAGAAGATCGGACATGGTGGATAGGTCCTACTGGCGGTTACCGTGCCATGGTCCGTGTTTCCCAAGCCCAATACGAATGCAGTCACTACTGGGACGTCAACAACGATGTTCCCGATGCTTATGAACGATGCTGCTGCTGCCAAGCACCATCCCAGAAGCGGTATCGCATGCACTGTGCCAACTGCCACTTAACTGTGTGTGGCCGCTGCAGTTCGTATTACTTTGACAAGCGAGTGCCTGTTGCTCAAACATCCACAGCAAGGTATGACACCACAACCTTACTCCTTGAACAACAACAGTACATTTCTGCTTGTGAAGGGCAACAGACGCAGTTACAACAACAGCTCGCCACAGCCCAGGCAGAAAATGATGCTTTGCAACTCCGCCTCCGCCAATTACAACAAGAGGCGAACCATTGGAAACAGAAGTACCATGACCTGGAACAGGCTACCATGGAGGTTGACCGTCTCGTACTCGAACGTCATGACCTCCAGCGTGACCACCTGGCCACCCCTTGCGCCCCTGGAAGCGTGGTGGGAGATCTGCACGTTTTCCTCGTGGAGAATACACAACAGCTGCTAGCCGCAGAAGCTCAAGTGCCTCCCCCACAACCACGGCGAACCAAAAATATGCTGTACAACCTGAAGGTGAAATTTAATATTCCTCAGGTTGTTCCCTTTGAGGTTAACGCCATCCTTGATACAGGAGCAACGACCTGTTGCATTGACCAAGGTGTCGCTCCTGATGATGCCCTGGAAGCTAATCCCTTCCTAGTACATTTTAGCGGCATCAATTCACGAACCTCGGCGAACAAGAAACTGAAAGTTGGCCGAATGCTGATTGGGGAAAATATCTTCCGAATCCCCTACACGTATGCCTTCCCAATGAAGCTCGGGGAGGATATTCAGATGATCCTCGGCTGCAACTTCATCCGCGCCATGCAGGGCGGCGTGCGGATTGAAGGCAATACAGTGACGTTTTATAAAAACGTCACGACCATTCATACTCTTCCCTCTGTTCCCACTGCAGCAGCCATTGCAGAGCTGGATCTCGAAGAGGAGGAGTATCTTCACATTCAGGAAGCGGTACAATATGCCGTAACACAACCGCAACAGCAGCTCACCAAAAAGCTAAGCTCCATCCTGGAGGAACTGCGGCAACAGGGTTATATTGGTGATAACCCGCTCAAATACTGGGCCAAGAATCAGATCCTCTGCCAGCTTGACATTAAGAATCCGGATTTCATTATTGAAGACCGGCCTCTGAAGCATATCACTCCACAAGCAAAAGCTGCATATGCGAAACATGTCAAAGCTCTCCTGGATCTTGGAGTCATCAGACCCAGCAAAAGCCGGCATCGCACAACAGCGATTATTGTCAATTCCGGCACTTATATTGATCCCCAGACTGGTCAAGAAGTCAAAGGAAAAGAGCGCATGGTCTTTAATTATCGGCGCCTCAATGATATCACTCACAAGGACCAGTATAGTCTCCCTGGGATTAATACCATCCTACACAAGGTGAGTCGAAGCCGTATCTACTCCAAATTTGACCTTAAGTCAGGTTTTCATCAAGTTGCCATGCATCCTGACTCGGTCGCTTGGACCGCCTTTTGGGTCCCCGATGGTCTCTACGAATGGCTAGTCATGCCATTCGGGTTAAAAAATGCACCTGCCATCTTCCAAAGGAAGATGGATTCTTGCTTCAAAGGAACAGAAGACTTTATTGCCGTCTACATCGATGATATTCTGGTATTCTCTTCCTCTGTAGCAGAACATGAACAACACTTGCAGACCATGCTTCAGATCTGCAAGACTTATGGGCTAATTCTGAGCCCAACCAAAATGAAGCTCGCGGTCTCCGAAGTCGAATTTCTTGGGGCAGTGCTGGGTAACCAGCGGATCAAATTACAGCCCCATATTATCAAGAAGATCGCCACCTTTCAGGAACAAGAACTCTTGACCACAAAAGGGCTCCGAGCTTGGCTCGGAATACTGAATTACGCCCGGAATTATATTCCCAATTTGGGAACATTACTCGGGCCACTCTACGCTAAGACCAGTCCAACCGGAGAAAAACGGTGGAATACTCAAGACTGGGACTTAGTAGCCAGAATCAAAGCACTGGTGCAGCAATTACCAGATCTAGAACTACCACCAGAACACAGCTACATGATTCTGGAAACAGACGGTTGTATGACCGGATGGGGTGGAATCTGCAAATGGAAACCACAGAAGTATGACCCCAAATCAACCGAAAGGATCTGCGCCTACGCCAGCGGCAAATTTCAGCCACTCAAATCAACAATTGATGCTGAGCTCTTTGCCGTGATGAATTCCTTAGAGGCGCTCAAAATATATTATTTGGACAAGGCTGAACTGACAATCCGGACGGACTGTCAGGCAATTATTAGTTTCTTCAATAAATCAGCCAACAACAAGCCTTCCCGTGTACGCTGGATGGCCTTCACAGATTATATCACAGGCACAGGACTGACGATGCAGTTCGAACATGTTCACGGAGGAGACAACCACCTGGCTGACACCCTCTCACGACTGATCACTGCCCTTGTCTTTTCAGGATGGCCTGTCCCAACAGATCTGGAGGCCCTCCATCTAATAGCCACCACCGTCCAGGAAGCACCACAAGCAGCCCCGCACATCATACAGAAATACCTTACAGCGGCCACTCTCTTGTGCAACACTATGACCAACAACTCCGTCATCTCCGGGACCTCCCCATGTCCCTCACCGAATATGATGCTACAAGAAGGCAGCTGCAACAATTGGAGCGCCAAAGTGCCCAAAACGCCCTTACCGCCATCTAAGTACTCGAGAGTCCAAGTGTGTGGTATCGATCCTTCCGTATCGAACAAGAGATGAGTACTAGGAGGATGTCAAAGGCTTTGCCAAGTATCAGTCCTGCTCATCCGACTGGCAGCTACTGCCTCTTGCAGATTTACGCGAACCATTGGAGCTCTGATACCAGGGATTTTGCGGGTTTTTGCGGAAATGGAAAACCCGTTTGACATTACTACTACAACAACAACTACTACATCTACTACTACTATTAGGTCAACTGCTACAACTACTGCTTTTGCAACTACACTACTACAAAAATAATTACTACTAGCACTACTACTACTCCCGCCACTACTAAAACTATGTGTACTACTACTTGTACTGTAGCTACTCTTTCGACTACTACTACTACTAGTACTACTACCACTACTATTTGTACTACAACTACTACTTCTTCTGCAACTACTACTACAACTACTATTAATACTACCACTCCTCTTTTTGCTACTACAACTACTCCTACTACTACTACTATTATTATTGGTACAACAACAACAACTACTACTAGTAGTAGTTCTACTACTACAACTATTAGTACCTCTTGTACTACTATTGCTGCTCCTACTAATACACTATTACTACAAATACAACTACAAGTACTACTTCTACTCTTACTATGACTACTACTACTGCTGTTGCTCCTGCTTTTGTTGCGACAACAACTACTACTACTACAACAACAACAACAACTACTACTACTGCTACTACCATTACCACTACGACAGCTACTGCTACTGCTGCTACTACTACTGCTACAACAACAGCTACTTCTACTGATTCTACAACCACTACTACGACTATTATACTACTACTTTTACTACTATTACTGTGGCTATTGCTACTACTGCTCCTACTACTAGTACTACTACGCCTACTATACTACTACTACTACTACTATACTACTACTACTCCTCCTCCTCCTCCTCCTCCTCCTACTACTACTACTACAATACGATGCCACAGCTGCTATTGCAACTGCTACTCCTACTACTACTATTCCGGCTTCTGCTCCAGCCCCTACTACTGCAACCCCTACTCCTATTGCTACTGCTACTACTCCTAGTCCAACTTCTACTCATACTACTGCTACAGCTACTACAACTAGTACTCTTACTGCTACTACTACTTCTACTTCAACTCCTACTCCTACTTCTATACCTATGACTACTACTTCTACTATTACTACTAATACTACTATTACTACTACTACTATTACTAGTATTGCCGCTACTACTACTATTAGTACTACTTCTGAAACTACTACTACTACTACAACTATTGCTGTTGCTATTACTACTTCTACTACTATTACTATAACTACTACTACTAATACAACTACTACTAATAATGCTACTTCTACTACTTCCACTTCTACTCCTAGTACTACTACTACAACAACAACAACAACTAATACTACTGCTGCTGCTACTACTACTACTACTGCTGCTACTATTCCTCCTCCTCCTACTACTAGTACTACTACTACTACATCCCGTACTATCACTCCTACTCCAACTCCAACTCCTACGATTTTTTCAACTTGTACAACTACTACATCTACTACAACTGCTAGTACTCCTACTACTGCTGCTACTACTTCTACTACTACTACCACTACTACTGCTACTGCTACTATTGTTACTACTAATACTACTAATACTACTCCTATTTCTGTTGCTACTAATACTACTACTACAACCTCTACTATAGAGGCTGCTACTACTACTATGACTTCTATTACTGGTACTGCTACCACAACTCCTTCTCCAACTCCTACTACTACTACTACTCCTACTACTACTAGTACTACCATTACTCCCACTCCTACCATTATTACTACTACTAATACCACTACTAACACTACTTCTACATCAACAACAACCACAACAACTACTACTGCTCCTACTCCTCCTCCACCCATTATTACTACTCCTCCTACTCTGACTACTGCTACAACTACTCCTACTTCTATTCCTACTTGTACTACAACTACTATAACTACTGCTACTATGTCTACTCCTACTCAAAAAACTACTCCTACTACTTCCACTACACCTGCTCCTACTAGTATCCATACTCTTGCACCAACTCCTATTACAACAACTACTACCATAACTTCTACTGCTACTACTACTCCTACTACTACTAATACTACTTCTACTTCAACAACAATAACTACTACTACTACTACTCCTGCTCCTGCTCCTGCCACTACTACTACAACTCCTACTCCAACTAAGGCTACTACTACTCCTAGTCCTACTCCTACTAGTATTACTGTAGTACTACTACTACTGCTATAACTACTACTACAACTCCCACTGCTACTTCTATACCATGACTACTACAACTAATATTACTACTAACACTACTATTACTACCACTACTAGGACTATTACAATGACTACTACTACTGCTACTACTACAACAACAACAACAACAACAACAACAATAACTACTACTATTACTAGTATGACTGCTACTACTACTATTAGAACAACTTCGACAATTACAACTCCTCCTACTGCATCTATTATTACTACTATTACTACTACTACGACTACTACTATTACTACTACTACTACGACTACTACTACTACTATTACAACAACAACAACAACAACAACAACAACTGCTACTAATGCTACTACTACTACTTCTACTACTAGTAGTAGTAGTACTAACTCATATCATTGCAACTACCACTCCTACTTCTACTAATGCTACTGCTACAACTGCTACAACTACAACTACTACTACTTCTATGACTACTCTTACTCCAACTCCTACAAATACCACTACAACTAATAGTCCTACTACTACTACTGAGGCTACTACAATTAGTACTACTACTACAACTACTATTACCACTATTCCTACCACTAGTTCTACTAATACTATTACTTCTACAACTGCAATTAGCACTGCAACTGCAACTACAACTAATACTACCACTACTAGTACTACTATTGCTACAACTGCTACTACTACTGTTGCAACTACTCCGACTCCTACTACAACTACTACTACTACTACTACTCTACTAGTACAACTACTACTACTTGTACTCCTACTTCGACTACTACTACTATTACTACTACTCCTACTACTACTACTTCAACTACTACTGCTGCTGCTGCTACAGCTACTACTACCACCACACCAACTACTACTACTACTACTATGACTACTACCACCACCACTACTACTTCTTCTACTACCACACCTACTACAACAACTACTTTTGCTACTACAACTACTAGTTCAACTACTACTATTGCAACTATTACTCCTACCGCTACTCCAACTACTGCAACAACTAAAACTACTACTACTCCTACTCTACAACAACTACTGCTACTACTCCTACTACAACAACGACAACAACAACTACTACTACTACTACTACTACTACTACTTCTCCCACTACTACTGCTCCTACAATAACTACTACTACTCCTACTGCTGCTACTACTACTACAACTACTACTACTTCTACTACTACTACTACTATTCCTATTGCAACTGTTACATACTACTACTACAACTACTACTTCTACAACAATGACAACACTTACTACAACTACTGCTACTACTACTACTACAACTACTACAACTACTACAACTACTACAAATATAACTGCTAGTACTACTACAACTCCTCCACCTACCGTTACAACAACTGCTGCTGCTACTACTATTTCTAGTACCACAACTATTAAAACCTCCCCTACTACTTCTACTACTACTCCAGCTACAAAAACTACTACTACTATTGATACTACTACTATTTCAACTAATACTACTACTACTATAGCTACCACATCTACTACTACTACTCTTACGACTACTACTACACCTATTTCTACTACTTCTACTCCTACTGCGATGACTACTATAGCTACAACAACTACTACTACTACAACCACTACTACAATTGCTGCTGCTGCTCCAACAACAACAACTACTATGACCACTACTCCTACTACCAAACTACTACTATTGCTACTAATACGGCTAGTACTACAGCTGCTGCTACTACTGCTACTACTACTACTACTACTAGTAGTAGTAGTACAACTATTACTGCTACTACTATTACAACTACAAGTACTACTGCTATTGCTGCTACAACTACAACTACTACTTCTACAATTGCCTCTACTACTACAACTGTTGCAACTATAACTGCACTATTACTACAATAACTACAATAAATACAACTACTACTCCTACAACTATTACAATTACTACAAATAATACTACTTCGAATAGTACGACTACTAAAACTTCTTGGCCTACTACTATTACAATTGCAACTAATACTACTACAACTTCAACTACAACAACTACCAGTACAACGACTGCTTCTACAACTACTTCTTCTTCTTCTACTATTACTACACCTATTGCTACCACTACTAATCCTACTTCTGCTGCTACTCAGCTACCACTACTACAACTAATACTACTACCACTATTGCTACTACTACGGCCATTATAGCAACTGCTACCTCTACTACTACTACTACTATTGTAACTACACTACTACAACAACTACTAATACTACTACTACTCCGACAACAGCTACTATTACTTCAAATAGTACTACTACTGCAACTACTACCACTACTACTACTCCAACTCCTCCTACTACTACTACTAATACTACTACAGCAACAACAACAACTTCTACCACTACCACTACTACTACTATTACTTTTGCCACTACTACTCCTCCTACAACAACTACTAGTACTCCCACTACTATAACTACGACTACTACCACCACCACTACTACCACCACCACTATTATTACAACTGCTATTACTTCTACTACTGCTACTAATACTACTACAACTACTACAACGACAACACTTACTATGATTACTAGGACTTCAACTACTATGACTGCTACAACTACTACAAATGTAACTGCTACTACTACCACAAATACTCCATCTACTACTACTACAACTATTGCTGCTACTATTGCTTCTTCTTCTACTACTACTATCTCAACTACTACAACCACTAAAACTTTCACTACTACTTCTACTACTACTACTCCTGCGACAATAACTAATACTGCTATTATTACTTCAACTACTTCAATTAATACTACTGCTGCTGCTGCTACTACTTCTACTATCACAAATGCCCTAGCTATTACTACTACTCCGACTGCTACTACTTCTGCTCCTACTGCTACTACTACTACAACTAGAACAACAACTACTACCATAACTGCTATAACAGCAACAACTACTACTACTACCATTACTAGAACTATTGTTGCTGCGGCTCCAACAACAACTATTACTACAACCACTACCACTCCTACTAACAAAACTACTACTATTGATACTACTATGACTACCACTACTACTGCTACTACAGCTACAACTGTAACTATTACTTCTACCTCTGCTACTATCACTACTGGTACTGTAACTACACTACTGCTACAACTACTACTGCTGATAATACTATTGCTCCACAACTACTACTATTACTATAAATAATAGTACTACTGTTAATAGTACAGCTACTAAAACTTATCCTACTATTACTACTACTATTACTTCAACTACTACTACTGCTTTACTACTACTATTACTACTCCTATTGATACTGCTTATAATCTTACCACTACAGCTACCACTACTAATATGAATACCACTATTACTGCTACTATTACTACCATTACCGCAACTACTAATTCTACTACTACGTCTACGACAACTCCTAAAACTACTACTATTACTCCAAATAATACTACCACTGCAACTACTACTACTACCACTACTATAACTCCCACTGCTATTATTACAACTACTCCTACTACTACTATCACTACTATAGTTACAACAATAACTTCTACCACTACTACTACTACTATTGTAACTACTACTCCTACAACAACTACTACTCTGACTACTATGGCTACTACTCCTACTGCTACTACTAGTAGTAGCACTACTACAACTACAACTGCTACTACTTCTACCACTACTACTACTATTCCTACTACTACAGCTACCTATACAACAACAACTACTACTTCTACTTCAATGACAACACTTACTACGACTACTGCGACTCCTACTGCGACTACTACTACAACAACAGCTATCCCTACAATAATTATAATTGCTACTGCTACTGCAACTTATCCACCTACTATTACAACTACTGCTACTACTACTACTTCTTCTTCTACATCTACTACTACAACTACTGAAACTTCCCCTACTACTTCTACTACTACTACTATTTTTGCTCCTACTGCTACAACAACTGCAACTACAACAACTACAACTATTGCAACTACTACAACAACCAAAACAACCACTACAACTATTACAACTACTACAACTGCTGTTGTTGCTACTCCAACAACAACCACTACAACAAGCACTACTCCTCCTCCTTCTTCCACAACTACTACTATTGCAACTACTACGACTATTTCTACTACTAGTACAACTACTACTGTTGTTATTGCTACAACTGCAACTACAACTTCTACTACTACCCCTTCTACTACTACTGCTGCTACAGTCACTACACTATTATTACAACTACTACACTTACAACTACAACTATTACTACAAATAATACTACTATTACTACTAATAGTACAACTGCTAAAACTTCTCCTACTACTACTACTTCTTTTATTGCTACTACTACTACTTCAACTATGACTACTACTACTACTATTGCTATGACTACTACTTTAACTACTACTACTATTGCTACAACATCTACTTCTACTATTACTACTGCTACTACTATTGCCAATATTGGAACTACTACTTCTACTGCTACCACTACTACTACTACAACTACTGTGACTACATTACTGCAACAGCAACTACTACTAATACAATTACTACTCCTACAACTACTACTATTACTATAAATAATATGACTACTACAACTACTACTAGCACTACTGCTCCTCCTCCTCCTCCTCCTTCTATCACTATTACTACTACTACTGCTTCTCCCACTATGACAACTCCTACAACAACTACTACTCCTATTGCCATGGCTACTACTCCTACTATTACTACTACTACTACTAGTACTACTACTACCACAACTATAATACTACGACTACTACTACTACTTCTACTCCAACAATAATATTTACTATGATTATTGCAACTATTACAACTACTACAACTATAACAGCTACTACTACTACAACACCTCCACCCACTATTAGATCTATTACTACTACTCTAGCTGCTTCTACTGCTATTACAACAACTACTACAACTTCTCCTACTACTTCTACTAATACTACTACTACAACTACAACTACAACTACTACTACTACAACTAATACTACTACAACTACTTCTATTACCACTACTGCTACAACTAGTAAGACTCCTACTTCTACTACTTTTTCTCCTACTACTATTACTATTATATCTACAAAAACTACGACTACTACAATCACCGCTACAAGAACTACTACTACTACTACCACAACTTCAACAGCTGTTGTTGCTACTCCAACAATAATTATCGCTATGACCACTACTCCTCCTCCCACTATCACAATGACTAATATTGCTACGACTAGGACTACTACTACAACTGCTACTACTAGTACAATTACTAGTGCTGCTGCTGCTACAGCTGCAAATACTACTGCTACTACTACCTCTAATACTACTACTATTGGTACTATAACTACACTGTACTCCAACTACTACTACTCCTACAACTACTACTATTGCTACAAATAATACCACTACTCCTAATAGTAAACCTAGTCAAACTTCTCAAGCTACTACTACTCCTACTTTTACTACTACGGCAACTACTACTACTACTCCTACTGCTACTACTACTAATCCTACTGCTACTGCTAATATAACTACCACTACTACTACTAATACTATGACTACTATTACTACTACTACTGCCATTACTACAACTAATGCTTCTACAACTACCTCTGCTACTACCACTACTGCTATAATTAAGACACTACTACTACTCCTACAACAACTACTATTACTACAAATAATACTATTGCTGCAACTACTACTACTACCACCACTACTCCTACTACTCCTACTCCTACTCCAACTACAACTACTAATACTATAGCTACAACAATAAATTCTATCACCATAACTGCTACTACTACTACTAATTCTGCCATAATAATTACTGCTACTGCTGCTCCAACAACTACTACTACTATGACCACTACTCCTTCTCCTACTAACACAACTACTGCTATTGCTACCACTATGACTACTACTACTGCTCCTACTACTACTGCTACTAGTACAACTACTACTGCTACTGCTGCTACAACTGCAACTACTTCTTCTACTACTATCTCTACAACTACTACAGCTGCTACTATAACTACATTACTACTAAAACTACTACTACTAATGCAACTACTACTCCTACAACTACTACTATTACTACAAATAATACTACTACTTCTAATAGTAAATCTACTAAAAATTCTCCTCTTCCTCCTACTACTTCTACTATTGCAACTGCTACTACTTCAACTACTACAACTACTACTACAACAACTACTTCTCCTACTACTACAAATATCACTACTACTACTAATACTACTGCTATTGCTGCTACTACTACTGCCATTATGACAACTACTACTTCTACTACTACCTCTAGTACTACTACTACTAGTACTACACTGCTACTACAATAACTACTACTAACACTACTACTACTCATACAGCTATTACTATTACTAAAATAATACTACCACTGCAACTACTACTATTACTACTCCTATTGCAACTACAACAACTACTCCTACTACTACTACTACTATAGCTTCAACAACTACTTTTACCACTACTATTACTACGATTACTACTTCTACCACTATGAATACTCCTATAACAACTACCACTACTCCTACTGCTATGGCTACTACCACTACTACTACTAGCAGTACTACTACTACTACTACAACTGCTACTACTCCTCCTCCTACTACTACTACTCCAACTCATACTTGTACTAATACTACTACTACTACAACAACAACAACAACAACAACAATAATGATAACACTTACTATGACAAATGCCAGTACTACTACTACCACTACTATAACTACTACAACTACTACAACTATAATCGCTACTACTACTACAACTCCTCCACCTACAATTTCAACTACTGCTACTACTACTACTGCTTCTTCTTCTATTACAAGTACCGCTACTACTACAACTACTAAAACATCCCATACTACTACTACAACTCGTATACCATCTACAACTACTACTACCACTATTGCAACTAGTACTACTTCAACTAATACTACTAATACTTCTACTACAACTTCTACTACTACTATTACTACAAGTACTACTACAACACCTACTGCTACTACTTCTGCTCCTCCTCCTCCTCCTACTACTACAGCTACAACAATAACTACTGCTACAACTACTACTACAACTGTTATTGCTCCAACAACAGCTACTACTACGAGCACTACTCCTCCTCTTACTACCATAACTACTACTAGTGCTACTACTACGACTACTACTACTACTACTAGTAGTATTAGTACAATTACGACTGTTGCTACTACAACTGCAACTACTACATCTACTACAATCTCTACAAATACTACTGCCATGCTACTACTACTAATAATACCATTACTCCTACAACTAGTACTATTACCACAAATAATACTACTACTATTAATAGTACAATTGCTAAAACTTCTCCTACTACTACTACAACTACTACTATGATTGCAACAACAACTACTGCTACTGCTATGCTACTACGACTACTAATCCAACTGCTACTGCTATTATAGCTACCACTTCTACTACTACTATAACTACTACTACTACTTCTACTACTACCACTACTGCTCTTATTGCTATAATAACAACTACTACTATAACTACTCCCCCTCCTACTACCACAACTATTACAATTGCTACTACTACTACAACAATAGCAACAACAACAATTACTATTAGTACAACTACTACTGCCATTGTTGTTCTTGCTGCTGCTTCTACTGCAATTACTACTTCTACTACTACCTCTACTACTAGTACTATTTCTACTGTTACAACACTTCTATTATAACAACTACAACTACTATTATAACAACTACAACTACTACTCCTTACTGCAACTTATGGTACTACTATTACTTCTACTACTGCTACTACGACTACTGCTACTACAGCTTCTTCTACTACTACGACTGCTACTGCTACAACTTATACTGCCATTACTACTCCTACTGCTACTCGTGCTACTACAACTTCTCTTACTACTACTAACACCACCACCATTGCTATTACCACTCCTTGATCACTTCTGTTGTTACACAACTACTGCTACTACTACAGCTCTTACTACTGCCACTACTAACACTTCAACAACTACTATCGCTACTTCTATTGCCACTACTAGTACTACTACTATTAGTGTTGCTACTAATATCGCTGTTGCTACTACTGCTGCTGCTACTACTAATACTATTACTAATAATAATTATACTGCTACTACTCCTACTGGTACCGCTATTGTTGTTACAACTACTACAGCTACTATTAATGATTCTTTAGCTACCACTACTATTGCTAATACGATGACTGCTACAACTACAAGAATAATAGCTACTACATCGACTACGACTACTACTTCTACTACTACTGCTACTATAGCTATTACTGCTATAGCTACAACTACTACTTCCCGTACTACTACTCGTACTGCAACTACTACTGCCACTACCACAACTGGTATAATTATTACTTCTACTACTACTACTATGACTATTGCTATTATAACTTCTACTACTGCTGCTGCTGCTGCTCCTAGGACAGCCACAACAACTAATACTACCTCTCCTACAACTATTACTACTGACGCAACTACTACTTTTGCTCCTACTGCTACGTCTACTACTACCACCATGCCTACTGGTACTACTACTGCTACTACTTCTAGTACTGCTACTATGACTACTATTACTAATACAACTAATTCTACTACAGTAAACATTGCTACTAATCCTACTATTGCTACTTCAACTTTTGTCGCTAATACTAATGTTGTTACGATTACTACAACTACTACTATTGCTTCTTTTGCTAATGTTGCCACTGCTATAACTATTACTGCCACTACTACTACAATAGCTACTATTGCTACTAACACGACTACTTCTACTTGTATTACTACTACAACTATTACTGTTATGTCTACAACTACAACTTCTGCTACTACTACTGTTGCTACTTCTACTATTGCTACTGCCACTCTTGGTACAATTATTACTTCTATTGCTGCTACTATGACAACTACTACTACTTCTTCTTCTACTACTACTACTTCTTATGCTGCCACTAG
>RXID01015615.1:90691-108609 GCA_005019695.1 Trichopus zeylanicus subsp. travancoricus | reverse complement strand
TTTTTTACATATTTTAAGTAAAATTTTACAAAAAAGGCATTAATGATTTTTAAATTTAAAAATATAAATTTAATATTTATATATTAAAAAATAGACCTTTGAATATTTTTTTTAAAAAATAAGTCTAAATTTTACTTATTTTAAAACTAATTTTTACAAATAGACCTCTCGCCGGACCATCACCTGTCGGCGTCTGCGCCCGCGTGCTGGGGACGGAGGCCGAGGCCGGACGGCGCGCCGACACGTGGGCCTGGATGGCCGAGGCCGAGGCCGTTCGCGCTCGCGTGCCGAGGCCGAGGTTGTTCGTGCCCGTTGCCGGCGCGCCGGCCTCAGCGTCCGTCCTGCGTGCCGAGGCCGTCCGCGCCCTCGTGCTAGCGCGTCGGCCTCAGCCTCCGGCGTCGCCGCTCGCGCGCCACCATCCTCGCCGCCGTCGAATTTTGGAAATTTTTCTGTAAATCATAATAATTTCGGGGTGTTATTTGCAAAAATCCGAATTTTAGGGGACTTTTCTCTAAATCGAAGTAATCTCGGAGTGTTATTTGTAAAAATCCGAATTTCGGGACGGTATATATAAAAAAATAAATTTTTAGGGGTTTAATTGTAAAGATAACTGGGGTAAAATCAAAATTTTTTGAAAAAAATTTGATTAAATAATAATCAGAGATGTAGATAAATATTTTCAAAAATAAGGATATATGAATAATTCTGAAAATTACATGGGTTGTAGACAATTAAAGAGATTATAGGTAATTATCTCTTTATTTAAAATTTTGTCCCCACTGGCCGTTCATATTAGTGTCTAATTGAATTTATTTTACAAATATTTTAATTCATCAGATGAATCTATTATCTTTCAATGTGAATGTTAAATTTGAAACATTATTCGGTGTAACTCTAGATTGATTTTTATTGTAGATGAGTTCAGACTTGATTGAGAAACCCGACCAACTGCAGCGATACAGATTCGTTCCACTGCATTTGAATGCAACAGTTGAAATCCAATGGATCCGTTGGATCTGGACCATCGGATCCAGATCCAAGGCTCCGTCGCTACTGAATCCGATTTCCTCAGTCGGATCTGTCTCGTTATGGGCCACGGGGTTCGACCCGAATCCGAGAAGCCGTCACATTGCTCGCTCGCTCGAGTCTGAGCCGTGCGCCCCTCTCTCTTGCTGCTAACGCTCGCGACTAAGTTTCGCCTCTTCGCCACTGGCGCTGGTCCGGGCTCGTCGTCCTCTCTCCTTTCTCGCCTCCGGTGACTCTGGCAGTACATCGAGCGGAGATCAGCGGAAACAAATTATGGGGAAAGCTTCCAAAGACAAGAGGGTAAACCTCTCCCCTTCGTCCTCGCGCGATTTGACAATCCCGATTTCCCTTTGTTTTGCATCTCCGAGTTGAAATTCCTTGCTTTCAGGATATATACTACCGCAAGGCAAAGGAGGAGGGCTGGAGAGCCCGCAGCGCCTTCAAGCTCATCCACATCGACGAGGAGTTCGATATTTTCCAAGGTATTCCCCTCTAAATATCATAGTAGTTCTAGTTCATGGACTGTGATTCTGAGTCGCCCTAAAGCAAAGAGTCTCTCATGCAGGAGTGAAGCGTGTGGTTGATCTCTGTGCCGCACCTGGAAGCTGGAGCCAGGTGCTCTGTTCTCCGATTTTTGTGATTGATGACCTATTTCCCTTGGCGTTTTCAGCGCTTGTAGTTATTGTTGCAGGTGTTAAGTCGAAAGCTATATCTTCCAGCTAAGTTGTCTCCAGAATGCAGGTTAAGTTTCACAATAATCTATAATCTCGAGCGGCTTTGCTACTAACATTTGGATTTTATTACTGATAAAAGCACCTCTGAGATTTAGGCCTAATTATTTGTTCGAAAAAGTTTCGTATTGTGTGAGTAGTTATCAAGCATATTTAAGTTTCAGCAAGTCCAGCATACTCATAAGTCATAACTGTTTTATATGTTTTTTGATAGTGATGGTGATCTTCCTCTTATTGTTGCAATTGATTTGCAACCCATGGCTCCAATAGATGGTGTGATTCAAGTGCAAGGCGATATTACTAATGCTCGAACTGCTGAAGTGGTAAATATTGGGACTTAGTGTTTGTTCATAATCTTGTATATGTTGTTAATTATTGCATTTAGGATGAAGTCTGAAGCATTATTATGCTGCTGAGGTTGCAGTTTACTGTTTTTTCAATTTCTTTTTTTTTTGTGGGTTTTTAGTAACGTATGCTGGTTTTTCTAAAGATAGCCTATGATTGAGCAGAGTGCTGCAACACAAAACTCTCCCTTTATGTCTTCATGTGTCCTTTTTCTTTTTTCTTTTTTTATTTTGTTTCCTATATGCTTGGTATGTTTCACAAACATGTCTATCAAAGGGGAGAATTTCATAACTGACGGAAGCCAATTGTTTTGATAGGTCATCAAGCACTTTGACGGATGCAAAGCTGACTTGGTTGTTTGTGATGGTGCTCCTGATGGTACTATCTTGTTTTGTAAATTATTATTTTCTTCCTCAAGTCACTCCTATCATGAATTCCTAAGGATTTATTTCTTGATTGCAGTTACTGGACTTCATGATATGGATGAATTTGTACAATCACAACTTTTATTGGCAGTAAGTGCAACTTGTTCTTTTGATCCTCTTAAAATTAACTGATTATTCACAAGTTTAGGTGATGGCATAACCCTCAGAAGCTTGCATTATGTCTTTGTCGTTTGCTTCTAATTGACTAGTGTGCTTGTAGGCATTAACAATTGTGACTCATGTGCTCCGAGTGGGTGGGAAATTTATTGCAAAGATTTTCCGGGGAAAGGATACAAGTCTCCTCTATTGTCAGGTAAGACATTTTGTTAATATGTTCCATTTGGATTCAGTTTATTCATAATTAATGTCCCACACCATCCAATTATGATTGTTCTCTAGTTTTTCTCAGGGTTCATGATATATCTTAGTGACCCATTGCTGCATTTCTGGTTATGTTTTACATGCTGGTCTACTTATACTCACTTTTTGAGTGGTGTGTTGATGCGTTCTATGTTATATGTTTGCTGAAGTATTAGGCTTTGTCAAAATCCTTTTTTTTTCCTTGCATGTGTTTGTGCATTCTTCTGGTGATCTGGTGGTATGCTGCATGATTGTTGAGCTCAAATAATTCCTACTGCAAAATCCCATTAATAACATTTCTGCAAGGTTCAAAGAATCGTCTAATACTGATATGTAATTGGTGAATACTTATAGGAGTTGGCCAGTGCTGACTCAATATGGGGCTGTATTGGGGATAAAGCCTGACACAGGCCCAAATCCTCTGAAGACCTTCTTTTCCTTTCACCATAACCACAATCTGAATAGCCCTCTATGTTTTATGATTTCATTTTTCAATTTATCCTTTTTATCATTTTTATGAATTTCTCTAATTTATTTTAAGTTAAGAAGATGCCCGATATGATACTGACATAGACTGCCACATATAGTTATCCAGATTACAATATTTTAGACCTTGTAATTTTTTGTGACATGGTGTAGGCTGAGATTGGTTGCATTGTGAAGTTGCTTTGTTGGAATTGTCCAATACTGCTCCCATATAAATAACAGCATTTTCTGAATGACCCTTTTTTCAAAAAACATATGTTTGTTGTGCATGAAATCTTCTTCTTTTGATGAGTGGAGATAGATCTGATTTATGCATTTTCTAATAGAATGCTACTGGTGGAATTTGTTCACTGAATTATGGACCTGTTGCAGTTTAATCAGTGACCCCACAATATTATAACTGGAAAATAAAAACTTAAGAAACATAAGGTTGAGCTTTGGCTTCAATTGTCCTCTTGAAATGCAAAGGGAACATGTTGCTGATTATTGAGCATAGTTTAGGCTTATAAGCGAGCCACTAACTTGACTTTTCTATGTTCTGTCCTGATCCTTCTGTTCTGTGATGTTATTTTAAATTGCACTGGACATTCTTCTTTCTTAGGTGAAACAAAGATACTTGTATATGTATCACTTACATCCTGATCAGATTTATGAAACATTTCACTTACTGAATTTGTCGATCAGTTGAAAGTTAAAAAACCTTTCTATAACTAAGCTTTGGTGTTTTACAATTGCAAATAATCTCATTGCCTTTTCTTTGCAGTTGAAACTATTCTTCTCGATTGTCACATTTGCTAAACCAAAGAGTAGCCGCAATTCTAGTATTGGTAAGGCCCTCTTTTTTTCGTTGAATTAAAAAGGCAGATCTTAGAAAAAAATGAAGTAACAGCTTTTTCTTGCTTCCTTGCACCATTAATCATACAGATGCAATGAATCAAATATTTCTCAAACAGGGATATTGTTGGGCGTGTTTTTTGAATTATGCTTTTTGTACACATTTTGCATGATTCTTGATTGATGCATAGTGATGTATTGGTTTTATTGTTTGCAAGTTTTCTATATTAAGTTGTTAATAAATGATGATAACTAATTTTCTGTGCTATTTTGCAGCCTTCCTCTTTGACGCCTTGCATGCATTTATTTTTTTCTGTCTATCCCATTATGGATATTATTTGTACACTGCTGAATTACTTCTATTTTTGGTGCTCAGAAGCATTTGCAGTTTGTGAGAATTATTCCCCCCCAGAAGGGTTCAACCAGAAAGATTTGTATCACCTACTGGAGAAAGTGGGCACCCCTTGTGGAACTGAGAATCTCGGTATGACCATTACATAGCATATATTGACCATGCTTATATTTTCTCCTGTTTAATTCCTACTTTATAGTAGTACTTTTTAAAGTACTATGAGCTTTTGTATTGGAAAAGATGCATGCTTCTGTAGAAATTGAATGTCATTCTCAAATGCTATTTTGACAATTAGGTTCTTCTTTTTGATGTCTCCAATAATCCATTGGTGGACATTATTGTTTAAGCGAAAGAGATTGTCTCTTTTGAGTCTAAAGGTGGCAGTTTACAATATATTCCTAAAAAACTGATCTATGTTGTGTCTTCTTGACAGATTGTAGCAGCGGATGGTTGGAGGGCTCAAACAAGGTTTACATCCCATTTCTTGCTTGTGGGGACCTCAATGGGTATGACTCTGATCAGTCATATCCTCTTCCAGCTACTGCAGATGGTGGTTCTTATCATAGCTTGGAGCCAGTGCAGCCCCCAATTGCTCCCCCATATAAAACAGCCATAGAGCTGAAGAAAGCTTCCAGCCATGGTGTTGTAGATGTTGAGGAACTCCCTGCTGATGGTTGATCCTTACTCATTTCTGTATTCTTGGCATCTTATCACAAGGATGTGGCTGGGAAAAAGATGCTAGGAGTCTTTTTAGAATGACAGTTCTGATTGTGTTATGCATTATGCACTATTTAGTTAGCCATTAATCAATTTTGAGCTCAATTAGAATCTGTAATTTTTCTACACGACACAATTTCTGAAATTTGGGAAATAAATTTCATCCTTTGCGCTTGAACATTGTTGTTGTCTGCATTACCATTATCTATTTCTAATACGGAGAGAAGTTCCCTTGCATTTGGGTGGTGGGGAGACAAGGTATGTTCACAGAACAAGTAGATTTTGTTATACAACGATTGTGATTGAGCATGAATATTCTTTATCAATAAATTTAGATAGACTTCCTGTAGGAGTTGATGAATTCAATGCAGTCTTCAATGGCTTCAGTCCTGTAATGATCTCCAGAAACGGAGTACCTCCTGGGAGTTGATGTTGAAGAACTACCTCTAGCAGCAGGTTTCCTTCTGGAGATCAGGCAAAGTGCTCGGACCATGCTAGTCCTGACTCGTCGTAAGAACTTCATGGGTGAGATGGCATTTAATCGACAAGTGAAGCCTCCAGCAGCTGGTTTCTGATTTCTGGGTGTCGTGTAGAAGCTGGAGTCGAGGGAGATGGTTGGCTTCTCATAACAATCTGGGTTGAAGCTAACTCGCCTACTCAACTTCCTTCTCATCTTTCGTCAATCTCAGCTACAGCAGGAGAATCTCTTGCAGGTTGGAGTCCCATGGAAATGAGTGGTGCATTTATTGGAGAAAGATGAGGATACGCCAAGAATTCAAAGGTAAAAGAAAAAGATAAAGGTGTGAAGATGGAGGGAAAGAAGCATGAAAAGGAGCTGTGATTCCTGTGGGAGCTAGGGCGTGAAATATGCAAGAGGGTTTATTAGCTGAGACTGGTCGCTGACTAAACATGGGAGGCTGTTCTGCGGTCTAAGTAGAATGAACATGATTAAGTCTTCGGACACAGAAATTCTTCCATCTGTATATGGCTGGAGCCTTGTGATACAGGTAAATCACCCAGTGAATTTTTGCCTTTGAATCAACAGAAGAATTTGGGCTTGCCTTGAAGTATGGAACAAATAAAAGAAGCTTAAAGTATGATTTAGAGAAATGGACGGCTGCAATGCACCCTCACATCAGTGTTTCTTTTTAGGCATTATGTTGGTCAAAATGGGCAAAGCGCTGGCGCTTTGGCAGATGAGAGAATCTGCTTTGGTGGGGGTAAGTCTGACCATACTGGCTGAGCTGCTCTGACGGTGCCTTTGGTTTATCCAAAGCGGGAGAAATGGGGAAAGCCGAAGAATTTTAGAGTTTCAAAAAGTGAGAGATTTCTATAGTTTCAGGGGTCTATTGTTTGATTATATTTTTACGAAAATGTAAAACTTACATAGGTTTTCAGTTCGAGTGTTTGGTTTAGTTGAGATTTTTGAAATTTCGCGAGTTTCGATTTTTATTTCATTTCGATTTCCTGTAAATATAGGTGAGATTATTTCTCAATTTATAACTTGTAAATTAAATTTTTATTGAATCTATATATCTATTAAAGAGTAATATAAAATTTGTGCATTATAATTTGTAAATTATAATTAAATTTCATGTGAATTAATTAGTCAAATATATATTGAAAATAGTATATAAAACAACATTAGCATAATTATGAAAACTCATCTCTAAAAAAAAATCTGCAATCGTAGAGAAAAGAAGTATGTGTTAAAAGAACATCTAATTCTAAATATCATGTTAGACAACTAAGATGTCCTATGAGGAACAATGTGTTGGTTCAATTTTTTCACAAAACCCACCAAGGTCTTTCAAAAGCAAAAAAATCAGTCAGCCAATTATTTAATTGGTAATAAATTAGCTTCTAATGTCAACAGGTTAAGCTTTGATGTTTGGGCACCAAGTTGGTTTATAACATTCAACCTCATGGCTCTAAGTTATCTTATTACTAAAATACCTGATAAAACTATTGCTACTCTCATTTCAACATTTGTGTCCACTGAAGACATAATGATGTAAAATTTGGAAAAAGAAAAATAGATGAATTATTCAAGTCAGTATTTGAAGAATGTGAAGAACTAAATATAAAGAAAATATCATTTATGGAGAAATTTTTAAGTATGGACCAGACATTACTTAATGGAGAAAATGATCGATGCAGTATAAACAATCTTGAAGAGAAACTTCTCAGAAAAGAATGTGATCTGAAAGCCAAAAACATAGGCAAAGAATGAACTTAATCAGATGAAAAGATCAAACAATGAATATCGAAGAAAGATTCAAAGCAAAGGATAAAAATAAGCATTAGGAATGACATCAACAAATAAGATAGAGAAGTAAAATCAATGGAAGCAAAAAGAGAATGTTTACCACCGCATAGGGTGTTTTGAGTATGATAGTGGGAGCGCACAAAGGCGGTCAATGGTGGGAGCACACATATCTTTGCCTTCTTCTCTCCAAACTCTAGGGTCCCGTTTGGTTTAGAATTAGGATCAGTATCAGCCCATTTTAGAATTATTTTTTTTATAAAATTAATATTACTTATTTTATATTATTATTAAATTAAATTATTATACAAAATTAAATAGTTTTTTGAACTTTAAATTATTGAAACATTAATTTTAATAAAAAAAATATTAATTTATAAAAGTGATTCATTAATCTTGATTCTGATCTCAAACCAAATGGTGACTTATATATTATTTGAAGAAATTTATAATTGGAATGGAGGAACTGCACAAATACGGAAATTTAGGTGGGGCCCATTCTGTGGCTAGTTTAGATGGACTCGTGGCTTCGCATGTTTTTTTTCGGAAGTGAGTACCAAAAAAAAGATTTGTGGGAAAACTGTCCAATTCTCTTGACTTTTGATTTCAGTGTTCAACCAAACATCCCAATTAGAGGAGCTGAATTCAGTTTCCCTATTTTCCCTAGTTCAGATGTGAACCAAACGCACTTTAGAGGTTAACCAGGTATCTGATCATGTTTCCATAGTTTGAAGTAGTTCCGATGCTTTAGATTGTTTGCATGATTCAGAGCTGGTTTGCTTGGTTTCACCCACATAATTTCATACAGTATGTGGTCTAACCAAAACCTTGTCAAAACTAATCATAATCCGAACCTTGGATTTGTCGTTTAGTTTTGACGTTGTTTGGCTCTGCCACCAAGATATTCTGCTGGATATCCAACTGCATTGTCTACAGTGAGACATCCAAAAGCTACACACAGCTTTAATATCTCATTTTTCTACACTGACATCATCGGGATCAAATTGCAAGGTTAGGGTTGAATTTTGTGAAATTAAATTAGAGTTTTTTGATTTCATATGATTTAATATGTAATTCTGTATTTTTCTATTGACAAATGTTGAACGAGAATGACAATCAGTAACTTTCAAACACAAATCTAGTTATTCCAAGTTCAATGCCAATTTCTGCTTCTTAGGAAAGTTCTACGCCTATGGCTATCGAAGTTTCAAACGAGGGCAATGCATCTACCTGCAGTACAAAGCCTCCAATGCCGAGAAAGAGAATGGCAGCACGATCAGCTGTATGGGAGCATTACACAAAGTTCACAGAGTCGGGCAAGTCAACCAAAACCAGATGCAACTACTGTGGTAATGAATTCTTTTGTGATTCAAAAAAAATGGTTCTTCTTCTCTTAGACATCACATGAATCAATGCAAACAATATCCATATAATGTTGATACACATCAAACACAATTGCTATGCAACCTATTCAGAAAGAAGTAGCAAATGAGTCTGTGCTAACTAGCTGGAAGTTTGATCAAGAAAAAATTAGAAAAGCACTGGCATACATGATTGTTGTAGATGAATTGCCTTTTAGTTTTGTGCAACATGAAGGCTTTCAATACTTTATGTCTCAAGCTTGTCCTAGATTTCGAATGCCTTCATGTTGGATTATGACTAGAGACTGTTTTCAACTCTACCATGATGAAAAGGTAAAGTTGAAACACTATTTCAGAAAGTCCAAACAGAGAGTTTGTTTGACCACTGATACTTGGACCTTAATTCAAAACATAAACTATATGTGTATCACAACGCATTATATTGATATTGATTAGAACTTGAAGAAAAAACTTTTGAATTTTTGCAAAATTACAAGTCATAAGGGTGAAGTTATAGGAAAAGTAATTGAAAAATACCTGTTTGAATGGGGAATTGATAATGTTTTGACTATTACTGTCGATAATGCCTCTTCAAATGATACTGCTATTTCCTATTTGAAGAAAAAATTTTTGAATTGGGGCACTTGTTTGGCACAAGGAAAATATATTCATATGCGTTGTATAGCATATATCATTAATCTTGTGGTAAAAGATGGTTTGAAAGAGATGACAGATTTCATTACTCGGGTTAGATCTGCTGTTAAATATGTGAGATATTCTCCAGCAAGATGGCAGAGGTTCAAAGAATGTGTGGAAAGTGAAAAAATTGAAAGCAGAAAATGTCTTTGTTTGGATGTATCCACAATGTGGAATTCCACCTACATGATGCTTGAAGCAGCTCAAACTTTTGAGCGGGCTTTTGAAAAATTTGAAGAGGAAGATAGCAGTTTCTGTCATGAGATTAATAATGAAGATGAAACTCCTCTATCTTTTGATTGGCAGAATGTTAGGTGACTTATTACATTCTTAGAGCATTTCTATGAGTTGACTCTTAGAGTTTCTGGCTCTATGTATGTTACAAGTAATTTATTTTTTGATGAAATTTGTCAAGTTAACCTTCTTTTGAATCTGTGAAAAGTCAGCAGTGATACAAAAGTCCAAGATATGGCTGTTCTGATGAAAGACAAACATGACAAGTATTGGGATGAGCCAGAGAAGATTAATATGCTTCTCTTTGTTCCTGTTGTCTTTGATCCAAGACGCAAATTAGAATATGTTGAGTTTGGAGTTGAAAAAATGTATGAAGGTGAAAGAGGTGTTATGATGAGGAGAAAGTTGTATGAAGTTGTATATGATTTGTTCAAAGAGTACAGAATGCGACTATAGCAGGGAGGAATGCCATTTGGTGAAGGATCAAGTATGCCAAAGCAATCAGGAAAGTACATCTTAAGTAGTCTATTTGCTGAGCATAGAAAAAATTTCATGGGTGATGAAATGAAGTCTGAGCTAGACAAGTATTTGTCAGAGGATCTTGAAAAAAATGAGCCAAACTTTGATGTTCTGGTCTTCTGGAAAGTGAATAGCTGCAGATTTCCTATTCTGTCACATATGGCTCGTGATATATTAGCTATACCCATCTCTACAGTGGCCTCTGAATCAGCTTTTAACACAGGAGGGCGCATACTTGATTATTTTCGTAGCTCTTTGACTCCTATACTAGTACAAGCTCTCGTTTGCACTCAAGATTGGATTAAAAATTCAAAAACAGAAATCAATGTTGAGGAAAGTTTGGAAGAACTTGAAAAGATTCAAGAGGGTAAGATTTGCATTGCTAATATTTTTATTATTGCATTGTATATTTCTTTATTATGATCAAATAATCATTGAATGGTTTTTTTATTTCAGAGTTGACAAAGATGAAATTGGATGTCACAACCATTGAATTTTGAGAAGTCATCTTAAGGTTTGACTATGCTTACTTATTTTTTATGCATTTCTTTTCATATTTCTAACTTTCTATGGTCATCTCTTACAGATTCATTCTTATATATCCTTATTATTCATGTGCATCATAGCATCAATGCATGTGTGAAGTTATGATCTTACAGTCCTTAGTTCCTTACCCAGTTACCTACTTACCTGATATTTTCTTAATTGCTTTTACTGTGATGATATTTTACTATATTTTTTAGGTTCAACAGTATGATCCAACTATCCGGAGATAGGTATGTATCCAACTATTATTTTGTAGGAGCAGGTTGATGCCTGAGGGGAGGCATCTTCGTTTGATGATGCATCAAAGCCATCTGAGTCTCTTGAATTTTTGCTTTTATTTGAGGTTTTTTTGTCTTTGGTGTTTTGATGTAGAGGTGTTCCAATGGTCCCCTACTTTGGCTTCGTCCTCTTCACTTTGTAGGCTTGTAGAAATGGCATGATTGTTTGGATGGCCTGTGAAGGCAACCACTACCTACCATTCGCTCACGGGGAGAGCCAGAGAGGGATGCTGGGTATGACGGTATAAGGCGAATATGACGGTATGACCCTCTTGGAATTGTTTTATGATTTTTTTAATGATATTTGTTGAATTTTTCATAAGCTGTTTGAGGCGACGAAGATGTTGAATCATTGGCTAATTGCCATATGCTATGCTCGCATGTGGGCAAGTGACTGATTGGACGACTGTCTCCTTCTTTGGCTTCACCCTAGTAATGTTATACTGCTTGGAAGTTGGAACTTCTGGTTCTGCTTCTGTTCTGTTACTTCTATACACAGGACTACAGGAGATTTCTCAAACTTTTCTTAATGGACCATTTAGCATGATATAATCCTTCAAAGTTCAAATGCTAACTGATTACTGAATTGATTATATTTATTCTGAACCACATAATTATAGTTGTTGTCTTGCAGCTTGCTGATGCTGAGTTATTTGACTTGTAAGAATGATATTATAGCCTTATAGAGTTATAAGATTGTCCTGCTACTGTACATTGTCCTGCAACTCTGCAAGCATGAAGTTGAACTGTTGAAGTGTTCTGCAGTAGTGCAGCTTGCCAGTTGCTGCTACTATATAATATACATTGTCTTGTTGCTCGCCTGCTCCTGCAAGTATGAAGTTGAAGTGTTGAACTGTTGAAGACTTGGAACTTGGAAGTCTTGAAGTGTCTTGCTACATGAAGTTGAACTGCTGAACTGTTGAAGTGTTTTGCAGCTTGCCCGCTTCTGCTAGACTACTACTATACATTGTCATGCTGCTCTTGCTGCTTCTGCTATACTGCTCCTGCAACTTGAAGACTTGATTCACTTGAAGTCTTGAAGTGTCTTGTTACATGAAGTTGAGTTGTTGAAGTGTTTTGCAGCTTGCTCGCTTCTACTAGACTGCTAGTTTGCTACTATACATTGTCTTGCTGCTGCTGCTCCTAACCTCCTGCTGCTCCTGCAACTTGAAGACTTGATTCACTTAAAGTCTTGAAGTGTCTTGCTACATGAAATTGAGCTGTTGAAGTGTTTTGTAGCTTGCCCGCTTCTGCTAGACTGCTAGTCTGCTACTATACATTGTCCTGCTGCTGCTGCTCCTAGCCTCCTGCTGCTCCTGCAACTTGAAGACTTGATTCACTTGAAGTCTTGAAGTATCTTGCTACATGAAGTTGAGTTGTTGAAGTGTTTTGCAGCTTGCCCACTTCTGCTAGACTGCTACTATACATTATTTTGCTCTTACTGCTCCTGCTGCTCCTGCAACTTGAAGATTTGATTCACTTGAAGTCTTGAAGTGTCTTGCTCCTGTTTGTGTGATTATGCCATTGTGGCATGTGAGATACTGAGATTAACTAATTATTTATTGGGTTGCAATTTGCAAACTTGCAATTGGACTGGGTATCAGCCTATCAGAATCAGATTCAGGGTATGTATAATGTATATCTTGTACTAATTTTTTTTTTCCCTTTTGCAAATGACCAGATCCATTCATCCAGAGTCCAGACAGGCTGTTGTAAAAATTCAGTTTGCAATTCGGTTATAACCGAAGCGAACCGAAATATTTCAGTTCGGTTCCAATTCGGTATACTATTCGGTTCGGTTCGATTTTGGATTTCAAAATTTCGGAAATTTCGGTTCGATTTATTCGGTTTGGTTCGGTTCGGTTTTAACCGAATGCACAACCCTACTTATAACTAACAGTGAGGAAGTATCAATATCACCAGAACAACCTAACATGAAATGGGTGTCAACATCACTAGAAAAACCAACAATCAACATGGAATGAGTATTAACACCACTAGAACAATTAGTAACCAATAGTGTATTTGGAAAGAAATGCATGATAATAGATTGTCCCAAAAAAAAAAATGAATTTCAGGATGGGCATACTCTCAAAACTATGACAGATCATGTTTACTTGCACTCCTCATAAATAATGATTGATATCCACCCATCACAGTGAACACGTTTCCAATACAATTAAAAACAAATGATCACCATGTTTGATAGTCTTTCTAATTATAAAGAAATTACCCTATTCATATTACCCTACATGCCTATATAAACAAGCTGATTCTAATAATATCAACTCAAATTATTTTTTTTAACAACTATTGACAACTGTGAATGAATATCTAAGAAATGACTAACATCATCAATAAGATCCTTTCATTCAATTTGGAGTAGAAATAAAACTAATTCAACTATTTCAGAACCCACAAATGAAAACTACATGGAAAATCGAATCTAATGAATCTTAAATCAGTAAATTTAGCGTTCAAATGATAAAATTATAAAAAAAAAATTTGAATTTTGCATTACAAATAACACACTTGAAAATATTGATATGATACTACATTTAATTAATTTTCAAATAAACTTAAAGAAATAATTTGTCTTTTTACAGAAAGCCTTCTATATCAATAAAATTCATAAATCAATTCAAATCGCATTTTATATTCAAGTTTTTACACAGCCTTTGTTATTTTAAAAAAATTACAGAATCGTTAATTACGTTTTTACAGAAAACCTCTCTACAATAATAAGATTTAAAATCAGATCTTGATAGCAATTTATATTGTAATTTTTATAGATAACCCCCTATCATTTTAAATTTTATTTTTTTGTTTTAACTTAACTTAATTTAACTAAATTTGAAACTCAAACCAATTACTCTAAATTTAAATTGAACGCAAACCAGAATCAAAAGCAAAATCCAACTATAACCCAAACCAAAATCAAATTAAATTCTAAATTAAAACCTAAACTAAAATCAACCCAAACCAATCCCCTTATCATCAACCTCTACTACTCTCTCCACTCTTCAATTGTGGGACCACCGTTGTTGTGGTTGTCATCGCCATTGTGACACCATTGTTGTCACACTAAAATACAAATATATTCTAAACTTCCTAATCATCAAAATTAGAATTTATTCTAGATCTTGGTGAGATCATTAGCTTGTGTGCATACTAGTGTTTGTTCATAAATTTTTAGAGTTAATTACATATAACTCATTAAAATTTTATCAAATTGCATACTTCTTCATCAAAATTTAAAAATTACATACAATTTCATGAAATTTTTTCAAATTATATATTTCTCCTTAAAACTTAAAAAATTACATATAACTCCTCGAAATCTTATTAAATTACATATTTTCCCCTCAAATTTTTTTTAAAGATATTTTTTAGATTTCTGAATATATTACAAAAATCTCATTAAGTGTAGATTTATTGTTAAACCAAGAATATTCAGAAAATATATATTATTTGACACCGTTTAAGTTGAATTGAAGAGACAAAAATACCTCTGAACTGGTTAAATGTAGCATAACGGAGAATATAAATAAAAATTAATTCTAAATTTGACTCATATCAGACTCCAAGTTTGATGTAAATTGAGTTCTAATTCTATTTAAAATTTGATAGAAATGAGTTTAAACCAAATTAGGGGGAAAACTATAATTTTACATCTTGGGTTAAAATTTAATATATAGAAAGCGAAAGGATTTTCAACCAGTTAAGGGCAAAAATTATTAGGTTTATATATTGCAGTATAGTTCACCTAAGATAAATCATTCATAGATATAAAGAGAGTTTATTTACAATACTCGTCGTCACAAGTATTTTAGTCTTTTTGCTTTAACCTAAAAGATATTAAATAATAGGGCTAATTACCTACACTCCCCTAATTTTCGGTAATTACGAAAAATCCCCCGTAATTTCCGTAATTACCTATACCACCCATTTTTTCAAAATATTTACCTACACTCCCCTAATTGTCATTTAATTAAAATTTTCTCCAAAAATTTCGATTTTACCATTCGTTATTTTTACAATTAAACCCCTAAAAACATATTATTTATTATTTAACTTTCGAATATTTGTAAATAACACCTTGAAATTAGTCAGATTTACAAAAAAGTATTTCTCCCAAACTATTTATAAATAAACCCTTGAAATGTAGATTTATTGTTAAACCATGAATATTCAGAAAATATATATTATTTGACACCGTTTAAGTTGAATTGAAGAGACAAAAATACCTCTGAACTGGTTAAATGTAGCATAACGGAGAATATAAATAAAAATTAATTCTAAATTTGACTCATATCAAACTCCAAGTTTGATGTAAATTGAGTTCTAATTCTATTTAAAATTTGATAGAAATGAGTTTAAACCAAATTAGGGGGAAAACTATAATTTTACACCCTGGGTTAAAATTTAATATATATAAATCGAAAAGGATTTCAACCAAGTTAAGGGCAAAAATTATTATTTTATATATTACATTATATTTTAACCTAAGATAAATCATTCAATAGATATAAGAGAGTTTTTTACAATAACTCTTTCGTCACAAGTATTTTAGTCTTTTTGCTTTAACCTAAAAGATATTACATAAAAGGGCTAATTACCTACACTCCCCTAATTTTCGGTAATTAGGAAAAATCCCCCGTAATTTCCATAATTACCTATACCACCCTTCTTTTCAAAATATTTACCTACACTCCCCTGATTGTCATTTAATTAAAATTTTCTCCAAAAATTTTGATTTTACCATTCGTTATTTTTACAATTAAACCCCTAAAAACATATTATTTATTATTTAACTTTCGAATATTTGTAAATAACACCTTGAAATTAGTCAGATTTACAAAAAAGTATTTCTCCCAAACTATTTATAAATAAACCCATGAAATGTAGATTTATTGTTAAACCATGAATATTCAGAAAATATATATTATTTGACACCGTTTAAGTTGAATTGAAGAGACAAAAATACCTCTGAACTGGTTAAATGTAGCATAACGGAGAATATAAATAAAAATTAATTCTAAATTTGACTCATATCAAACTCCAAGTTTGATGTAAATTGAGTTCTAATTCTATTTAAAATTTGATAGAAATGAGTTTAAACCAAATTAGGGGGAAAACTATAATTTTACATCGTGGGTTAAAATTTAATATATATAAATCGAAAAGGATTTCAACCAAGTTAAGGGCAAAAATTATTATTTTATATATTACATTATATTTTAACCTAAGATAAATCATTCAATAGATATAAGAGAGTTTTTTACAATAACTCTTTCGTCACAAGTATTTTAGTCTTTTTGCTTTAACCTAAAAGATATTAAATAATAGGGCTAATTACCTACACTCCCCTAATTTTCGGTAATTAGGAAAAATCCCCCGTAATTTCCGTAATTACCTATACCACCTTTTTTTTCAAAATATTTACCTACACTCCCCTGATTGTCATTTAATTAAAATTTTCTCCAAAAATTTCGATTTTACCATTCGTTATTTTTACAATTAAACCCCTAAAAATATATTATTTATTATTTAACTTTCGAATATTTGTAAATAACACCTTGAAATTAGTCAAATTTACAAAAAAAGTATTTCTCCCAAACTATTTATAAATAAACCCTTGAAATGTAGATTTATTGTTAAACCATGAATATTCAGAAAATATATATTATTTGACACCGTTTAAGTTGAATTGAAGAGACAAAAATACCTCTGAACTAGTTAAATGTAGCATAACGGAGAATATAAATAAAAATTAATTCTAAATTTGACTCATATCAAACTCCAAGTTTGTTGTAAATTGAGTTCTAATTCTATTTAAAATTTGATAGAAATGAGTTTAAACCAAATTAGGGGGAAAACTATAATTTTACATCTTGGGTTAAAATTTAATATATATTAATCGAAAAGGATTTCAACCAAGTTAAGGGAAAAAATTATTATTTTATATATTACATTATATTTTAACCTAAGATAAATCATTCAATAGATATAAGAGAGTTTTTTACAATAACTCTTTCGTCACAAGTATTTTAGTCTTTACCTAAAAGATATTAAATAATAGGGCTAATTACCTATACTCCCCTAATTTTCGGTAATTACGAAAAATCCCCCGTAATTTCCGTAATTACCTATACCACTCTTTTTTTTCAAAATATTTACGTACACTCCCCTGATTGTCATTTAATTAAAATTTTCTCCAAAAATTTCGATTTTACCATTCGTTATTTTTATAATTAAACCCCTAAAAACATATTATTTATTATTTAACTTTCGAATATTTATAAATAACACCTTGAAATTAGTCAGATTTACAAAAAAGTATTTCTCCCAAACTATTTATAAATAAACCCTTGAAATAATTTTATTTAAAAAAAAGGCCAAATATTTATAAACGAGCGGCGAGCGAGGGCGGCGAGGGCAGTGAGGGTGTGGGCGCCGGCATGCGGGCGCCGATGCCGGAGGCCGGCACGTGGGAGCGGAAGCCCGAGGCCGGCGCGCGAGAGCGAACGCCCAAGGCTGACGCGCAGGCACGGACGTCGGAGGTCGGTGCACGGGCACGGATGCCAGCTGGCGAGGGTGCGGGCACGGCGGGCGAGAGGTCTATTCATAAAATTTAGTTTTAAAATAAATAAAATTTAGACTTATTTATAAATAAAAATATTCAAGGGATCTATTTTTAAATCTATAAATATGAAACATGTAATTTTAAATTTTAAGTTTT